>ML685841.1:2544839-2588987 GCA_007922175.1 Pelusios castaneus | reverse complement strand
TGTGTGTTGTGCCTCGCCCTGCCTAAGGGCCGGAGGCAACTGACTCTGTACTCTGCTTGCTCCGCCCTGCCTGAGGGTCAGGGGCAACTGACTCGGTGCTTGGTGCTGCCTGCCCCGCCCTGCCTGAGGGCTGGGCCAGGCTTGTTTGCAGAGACTCGCCCTTCCCTGGGCTAGAGACTGTGTTTGCCCTGCCCTGCCTGAGGGCCTGGGACACTTGACTTTGTACTGTGTTTGCCCTGCCCTGCCTGAGGGGCTGGGGCAACCGACTTTGTACCTTCTGCCTGCCCGCCCTGTCTGAGGGCCTGGGCCGACAGAATGTGTGTCAAGCAGGGTGCCTCACCGCCGCTAATTCCCCAGAGGCACCAGAAGGGGGCGCCCTCAGCGCCCACCCGAAAAGGGGGGCGCTTACACTCAGGTTCCATTAATAGGCTTGCAGTAAATTCAGTGAGGTTATATATAGTGAAAAATATTTTTTCAGGGATCTAGTTTATTTACTCAAATCACCAAATACAGAATCGAAATGAGCCTTCTCCTGCTGTTCTGCTATAAATCCTCCACTGCCTGGAGCTCTGCAATCTCTCCCTGATTGACTCACAGTATCTATCAATGCCACTCTGCCTGGACAGCTCATCTTTTCTCTGCTAACTCTGCATACAGCTTGGCCTACCTGCCTGGAAACTTTTGTAGTTTCTTGCTGTGTTCAGGAGTTGCTTCTGTTCTCCGGACAGAGCACCATTGGGTGTGGCTTCCTTCCTAACTCTCACTAGAAGCTTCCATGTTGGGCTCCCTGCCTGAGATGTCATAACCCTTCATAAGACCCAGGTGTTTCTTAAATAATTAACTGCTGCATAGCTACTTATCCATTAACTGTTGACAGGTGAACCTTTCTCCTTTGCAGATCCTGTTACAGGATGGCTGGGTCCCTGATTCCTCAGAGGGCTAGCCCTTGTGACACTGTCCAAAAAAATGTATATAGAGAAATAGATTTATTTCCTAGGCTGCAGCGAAGCCAATATTTTGGGCTGCTGGTGAACCTTATCCTTTTCTGTAAAGGTAGGTAAGATGATTCCATAAATTTTGTATATGTAGGTGATGTAGGCTACACATGAAAAGCCCATTTGAGAAAGTGGCAGTGTCCCCAAAAAGTCTTAGCACACATGAGTTGCTTGCTCAGAAGAAGAAAATATTTTCCAAATATCAAACCTTTCAGGATACGTACAGCAAGTGACCCATTTTGCATGTGACAGTAAATGACAGGTTAATATGAAGGAAATGATTTGCTTAATGAACATGAAGAACTAATAGTGGCATTCTGTTCTTTTTCTGTTAAGCTCCACTCAGCTCCTCTCTTGCCAAATAAAATGTGTAATTTATGGTCAGCTAAGAATATAATTTGCTGCCTATTCATGATTTGTGGTTTTTTTTTTTTTTTTATCCAGTGCTAAAACAACTTTGTGCACAGCCATTAATACATGAAGATAAAAAGACTTAAACCAATGTAATCAATTCAGAGTTGTAACCTGTATTGCTCCTTGATGTTTAAAGAGTGAAATTATACCACCAGACCCAAATTTGGGGAACCAAGGCACAAACCAGTGTGTATGTTTTGTTCTGGTGAGGTCTGTGGAGAATGGAATCTGTTTTCAACATTTGTGGTCACTGTTAAACCAAGGGGTCAAGCTCATAAAAAGTATTTGTTTCAGATTAGACTCAAGAACTGGTACCAGTGTTAGGTCTCTTTTTATTTTATCCAAACTGATATATCTATCGATAATTATTGTTTTATGCTCATGAATCAAACAAAAAAACCCCCAAACCAAACCAACAAAAAAAACCCCCCAACCCAACCCCCCTAGTTTTCTAGTTCATCAGGGCTCAAAATTTAATAGACAAAGTTTCTTTTTCATTGAGAGATACCAAAGGACTTAAGAACACTGAAATACAGGTAAAACCTGCTTTATTACAAAGCAAAAATATGAAGATGAGTTGTGAAGGTAATAGGATTTCTCATACGAGTGTTTTGAAGATGTAGACTTCAGTAGAGTAGGTGATTATAAACATAATTACCCTGCAGTAAAGCAACATTCCTAAATTTAAAGCAACATTCCTAAATTTAAGACATCATGGCAGCATTTTGCACTTACTCTACTCAGTAACTGGAAATGAACATAGCATTAACCCTATTTGTGCCTGTTCTTTTCTGTTTTGTTTCACATCTCACTTCATTATCAAGATATCTCAAAAGGCATTGCTCAGAAGTGAGATCTATGAAAGGTTATGCAGAGACATATACGGCTGAAGAGTGCTGAGTTGACTGTGGCTAGTGTCTTGTTATTCCTACCAACCTTTCACTTGTATCATAGAGCAACTTATTTTGAGAAGGGAAGGTACACGTATTATGCAAGAAGTCACTTTAGAACCACTGATGTGTGGCTCAATAGCAATACTTCTGCTAAAATAGAAAAATATACTAGTGGCAAGATCCCAATCCAACCAGATAAGATTTTGCAGTACTGTTACATGGGAGGATCATTCGCGTGTATATATTTTCCCTAAAAGATTTGCAGCATTATAGGGACATGCCATATAATTTTTAAATACTGTAGAACATGGTGTTAAAGGTAATATTATTAGTACATAACAGATTATTATATTTTCCATTTCACTGAACAAGGGCTATTTCTAAAATGATGTACAGTAATATTATTTATTAATTTTGCTGGTGGTAGCACCCCTGTTTTTCTAGATGCTTTACTGATATTTGAGAAGGAACAATTCCTGCCCTGAGACTCTCACCTACATAGACAGAGAGACAGACAAGTAGATAAGGGTCAGGGAACGGCAAAGCAAGAAAGAATTTCTGTACAAAAGAAGATCCACTGTTGGCATCGTGACATAAGTAGATTTTTAAAAAGGACTCTCATTTTCTAAGGCAATCGTTGCCCAGGCACACAAAAGTAATTTAAAATTCAATTTACTCCAATCTTTCCACCTGCCACAGCGGAAGAACGGTGTTTGTAGTTTCTTCTATTTGTTCACTGTGAATGATTTTGTAATGCTAACATCTTAAGCCCTCCCTGCAGTTCAGGGCAATTGCATCTGTATTTCCCCCCACTCTTGGCTTCCAACTCCTCAGCAGTTGCCTTCTGGATGGAGACCCATGTTTCTCTCCCTTCCAACTAGGGTATTCGCAGGCTGCACATTTCTCTGCTTTCACTATATATTTTCTCAGCACAGATGGGTTGCCAAGGACACCCCCTTGCTTTCCCTTCAGAGACTGAGAACAATGACAAACAAGGTGTCCTGTGGCACTTTTAAATTTTAACAAATTTATTTATCACATGAGCTAAATTTGTTAGTCTTTGAAATTGCCATAGGACTCCTTGCTTGTTTTGCTGAACTAGACTAAAATGGCTGCTGTCTGATAACAGAATGATTTTCAACAGTTATAAATTGCCATACAGCACTTCATATGCAAGCCTACTTTATTTTTAAGGTAAAAATCATTATATAGCAAAATATACTAAAAACAGTAAAACAACCAATAAAAGAACCAGCACTTGGACTTGTAAGCTTAATAGAATGAACCCCAACCCTAATATGGATTCTGAAAGGCTCAGGCCTTCCAATCCTATTCCTACTGTTTAACGAAGTAAGATTTTCTCCCACCAAAGCTCATGTGATAAATAAATGTGTTAGTCTTTAAAAGGGTTACAGGAGTCCTTGTTTGTATTCCTACCATAAGGATCAGGGTCCTTGCTGATCAGCAAGAAGGCCACGAGAGAGTTTAAAACCAGACTATTGATCCAACAACTGTTTCTTTGTCTGTCAGGCCCTAAAGAATCCAGTCTGAACTAGTTTATGCATACCTCCCCGCAGCGGTGGCTTACAGTGAATTTGCCTAATCACTCCCTGCAGTTCTCCTATTTACCCTTCCCATGGAAATAAATACAGATCTACATTAGCACATGCACAATTGCCTCTTTGATACAATTGACTCCAAAGGTATTCACCTAATTCTCTAAAGTTTAACTGAATTGAACAAAGTTCATTCAAGATTTCGCAGAATATTGTCAAACTGTCGCAGTTCTACTCCAGCAAGACGCTCAAATGTGTGCCTAACTTTAAGCATGTGTGTACTCCCCATAAGCCACTGTGCTAGCTCATTTTCTGCAAATAGTTTTCCCATCAATGTTACAGTATTGGTCTATTCTGCTATAGAAGGGTCTTAGCACTACAATCAGCCAAAAGAGGAAAGCTGTTATAAAATGTCACTAGAATAAACTGCTTGCATTTTCTTATCTCCCTTAGACTAACGCAGTGAAAAAATAATTCATACCAAGGCCATGTCTACCCTAGAACTTATATTATCAAAACTTATGTCACTCAGGGTGTGAAAAAACACCCCCCTGAGCAACATAAGCTTTGCTGACCTAAGCACGCATGTGCACAGTAATGCCAACAGGAAATGCTTCCCCATCAATATAGGTACCACCACTCATTGAGCTGGTTTTATTATGTCAATGGGAGAGCTTTCCCCCACCAGATCAACGTGTCTACACATGGCTGTATCAGTGTAGCTATGCTGCTGCAAGCTTGTAAATATAGACATGGCCTAAGTGTTGGTGTCATGTTCGCAGAAGAAGAAATCCTGGTTTAAAGTGGTCAGTCTCTCTTGAACGTGTGTGTGTAAGATTAAACATACTGAAAGCTCAGTCATGTCTTTTCCATAAACCCTGAGCAAAAGGCAGCAGGTTATCCTTGGAGAAGCCTGGACATCATATTGTAACTCTAGAAAAGATCTAGAAAAGAAGTGAAACAACCATTAGTATTTGGGAGTGAAAAGGGAGAAAATGAGGAGAGCAAATGGAAAAAATTGAAAGAATATCAGGCAACAAAGATGATAAGATTTATGAGGATGAACTAAGGAAGCAAGACACTAACAAGCGCCAAACAGGGAGCAAAAGAAACAATGGTATCTCAATCTGCATTTATTCATTAATGTAAATTTCTAGTCTGAAAAAAGAAAGATGCAAGAGGACAGGCACAGCTTTGGAGCAGCCATATAAACAAAAGAAGGGAATTAATCTCTCAGATGACTGAAGGACAAAAAGAACCATGTTACGGGAAATGGAAGTTTTGACTATCTAGAAGAAAAAAGTTCTTAATAGACACAGTGCACGGAGAAATGGGTCTTGGAATAGCAGTGTCTAATTCATTCATTATTAAGTGGCCAGTGACAGCGGTAATGAGATTCCGATTCCTCTTGTGTTTGTTCTTATGTTTAGCACATTTTTTATGGACTCAGTGGGCAAGTCACCACTGTCCTGCACCCCCTAAATAGACATTTACATCAGCACAAAATAAATACAAAACACTAAGGACCTGAGTCCTAGCATTCACTTGTTGTAAATTGACTGGACAAGGTGCAGAGCAACAGCTAATCAGACCCAGGGTTTTCCAAATAGCCATTCCCCATTTTCTGTAGTATACTACCATCTAGTGGGGTATCTTCTTAATAAGAAAAGAAAACACTATATTACTGCAGAGATTTAAATACAAGTGTTTTTAAAAGTAAAAAAGATTGACAGAGAGCTGTACATCTGAATCAGATAGTTTGCTTTCTGTACAATCTGAGTGATAGATTGAACTAAAATATTTAGTTTATATTAAAATATTTAGTTGTAAAAATTCTGACTCATTTTTATTATTTTCAATCTTTTTGTTTATAGTCATGGACTTTAATAGGAAAGAAGAAAACAATGTGAACTAGTACTAGATAAAGAGAATATAGCCAGCACCCAATTTTGCAGCAAAGAGAAATAACTACTGTGGAAATTACAGATTATAGTGGATTAAAATATGCCCTGAAGTATCGTTACTATCCTAGTAGAGCTGTGCTCACACCAGGGCTGAATTTGGCACTGTCACTAAATGTAGAGAATCCCTAGCCACATGGGAAATTGAAGGTATGAGAGATGGAGATGTGGGGTGTGTGTTCGGGAATTAACCTATTTATGGGATGGGGGTTATTAGAAGAAATCCTAGTTTAAAGTGGTCAGTCTCTCTTGAAAGTGTGTGTGTAAGATTAAACATACTGAAGGCTCAGTCATGTCTTTTCCATAAACCCTGAGCAAAAGGCAGCAGGTTATCCTTTGGAGAAGCCTGGAAGTCATATTGTAACTCTTAGGGATCTAGAACAGAAGTGAAACAACCATTAGTATTTGGGAGTGAAAAGGGAGAAAATGGGGGGGATCGATTCCCTTCTGGAAACTAAACCATCTTTTCCTCCCTGCCTCAGAAATACAGTTGTGAAGAATGATTTTTTGTTGCCTTTTTGCATGCACTAGATGCCATATGCTTCCAAACACTTTTTCTGGGGAGATATAACTGGATTCATGCCATCCTGAGAGAGCCTACTTCTCCACTTTGCAAACTGCCCACCCTACATGAGCATTATTTCATACACTCCCATTGGAAATCACTCATTGTGGTGTGTGTGATTAAATAATATTGCTCAGGACACTGAACCTGCCTGCCTAGTCTTGCACAGTGCCCCCCTGGCCTGGATTGGTGCTGTGCCAGCCTGACCTGGGCCAGATCGTTGCGTGGCGGTGGAGGCTCAGGGCTGCAGCCCTTTAAGCCCCTGAAATGATCCATCCCTGGTAATAATCAAGTGATCCATGGTCTGTTGCAGGGGCATCACTGCCCCCCAAATAGGGTCGGGGCCCAGGCCCTGATCCGTCCTGGGTTCCAATCCATCCTGGGATGCGGGACCTGATCCTTCCCCCGAGGGCCAGATCCAGCTGGCTGTGGGTGGGCGGGCCCCGGATGCACGGCCCCATTGGGGACCGGATTGGGCCTCTGTGGCCGGGTGAGCCTCGGATCCCTGGCCCACCAGGGACTGGATCGATCCACTATGGCTAGGTGGGCCCCAGATCCCCGGCCCACCAGGGACTGGATCCAGCCGCTACAGCCGGTTGGGACCTGGATACCTGGCCCACTGGGGACCGGATTGGGCCACTGTGGCTGGGCAGGATCCCCAGCCCTGGTGGGGGTGCAGTGGGCCACAGGTCTCCACCACATACCCAGTGCCAGTGATGCCTCTTCGCTGTTGCTCATTCCCACCTATTGCCCCTCCTGGGTAATAGTCATTGATGGACTGATCCTCCATGAACTTATCTAGCCCTTTTTTGAGTCCTGTTAAAATCTTGGCCTTCACAGTATCCTCTGGTAAAGAATTCCAAAGGTTGAGTGTGTGCTGTGTGAAGAAATACTTCCTTTTGTTCATTGCTGCCTATTAATTTCATTTGGTGACCTCTAGTTCTTGTGTCTAGTGTTCGGAGAAATAAATGACATCTCCCTATTTACTTTCTCCATACCAGTCATGATTTTAAAGATCTTTATCATATCTCCCCTTAGTCATCTCTTTTTCAAGCTGAAAAATTCCAGTCTTATTAATTTCTTCTCTTATGGAAACTGTGCCATGCCCCTAATCATTTTTGTTATTCTTTCCTGTACCTTTTCCCATTCCAATATATCTTTTTTGAGATGATGTGATCAGATCTGAATTGAGTATTCAAAATACGGGTATAGCATGGATCTATAGAGCGGCAATATAATATTTTCTGTCATTATCTGTCCCTTCCCTCATGATTCCCAACATTCTTTTAACTTTTTTGACTGCTACTGAACCTTGAGTGGAAGTGTTCAGAGAATCATCCACAATGACTCCAAAATCTCTTTCTCGAGTGATAACTGATAATTTAAACCCAATCATTTTCCTGATATAGTTGGGAATAGATTCTCCAATGTTCATTACTTTGAATTTATCAACACTGAATTTTATTTGCCAATTTGTTGCCCAGTCACTGGGTGCATCTACACTTGTAAATTAAGTCGACTTAAGCTTGCTTAAGTCGACTTAATTTACTCTGCGTCTACACTACACTTAAGTCGACTTAATGAAAATTAAGTCGACTTTATTAAACATACTTTTAGTTCAACTTTAGGCTTAAGTCAACTTTTTAAAGTCGACTTAAGCCAGTGTAGACCTGGAGTAGCCCTAAGTCGACTTAGGGCTACTCCAGGACTCCCTCACTGCCCTCCCTGCCGGGGGTGGGGGGCGGCACAGGGGGAGCCTGGCATGCCCCCCCCTGGCATGCCCCCATAGGGCATATGCCCTATGCCCTGCCAGAGTCCCTGTCCCTCTTTGCCTCATTTTACCCTGCCCAAGGTCCCCCTAGGCCCTAGAAGTTGACCTAGGCATCCAGTGTGGATGCTCTAGGTTGACTTTGTAAGTTCCCCCCTAAGTGGACTTTAAATTTAAGTGTGGACATGCTAAGTCGACTTAACTAAGCCGACTTTAAGTCGACTTAGCTAAAGTCGACTTAAAATTACAAGTGTAGACATAGCCACTGTGTTTAATGAGCTCCCTTTGTAATTCTTTGCAGTGTGTTTCAACCTTAACTACTTCAATAGTTTTGTATTATAAGAAAATTTTGCCATCTCACTCTTTACCCCTTTTTCCAAATCCTTTATGAATATGCTGAACAGTACTGATCCCAGTACAGACCTGTAGGGAACACCACTATTTACCTCTCTCCATTCTGTAAACTGACCATTTAGTCCTCCCTTTGTTTCCTATCTTTTAATCAGTTACTCAACCAAGAGGACCTTCCTCTTGTCCCATGACAGCTTACTTTACTTAAAAGCCTATGGTGCGGGATCTTATCAAAAGTCCAAGCACATCATATCCATGGATCACCGTTCTCCACATGCTTGTTGATCCTTTCAAAGAATTTTAGTAGATTGGTGAGGTATGACTTCCATTTACAAAAACCATGTTGACTCTTCCCCAACAAATGGTTTTAATCTGTTAATTCTGTTCTTAACTATAGATTCAACCCATTTGGATGGTACTTGATACTGAAGTTAGCCTTAAGAAATTCCTGTTTACTCCAAGAAAAGGATAAAGCCACCTTTTTATCTTGCTTTAAATGCCTTACCTTAAAACCAGCCTTTGATGTGATACTACAAATCACTACTGTGTGGCATTACTTAAGAGAGATAGAGAGCTGAAACAATTTTCTGCTCCTATTTTCTGTTTATTTTGTTACCTCATCCTCTTGCCTTTCCAATCCCTGTTTTGTCCACCTGTCATGTCCTGTCTGACATGTGGTGTGCAGTTCTGGCTCCATCAAAATCAATAACAAAGCTCATAGGGTGCATCTACACTGGTGCCTTAGGTCGACCTAATGATGCTTAAGTTGACCTACAGAACTCTGCGTCCACACTGGGCGCTTGTTAAGTCTACTTAAGCGCTTCCTTAAGTCAACTTAATAACACCACCTCTGAAGGTTGACTTAAGGCTTAAGTCGACCTTATTAAGATGAGTTAAAGGCAGTGTAGATGGGTATGTCTACACTACAGGCTCTGTTAAGTCAACTTAACAAGTCGATTTAAGTCGACTTTAAGTATAGACACTCCGTTAAGTTAACTTAACAAGGTCAACTTTAAGTCAATTTAAAGTCGACCTTGTTAAGTTGACTTAACAGAGTCAACTTAACAAATGTAGTCATAGCCTTACGGACTTCACTGGAGGCAAGGATTCCATCCTTAGACGACAAACACTCTTGGACCATGGGACGAGCATTCTTTTCTTCACTATCTATCTGTACCTCACTCAGTACCTTGACGCCCTGATCCCTAATTGGGCTTTGTAGATATTTTCCAGTGTTAGTATTAATGATCATAATTATGAAAACGTAATTAATGAATACAAAATAAATTTGGACAGAAATCAATAAGAAAGTTTTGATGAGAGATTCGAATTCACTTTTACAAATAAACCTCAGTTTACTGTGTGTAGTATTACACTCTGCAGAAAGTGTGGCATTATTATTAATTATTATTATTATTATATATGTTAGCTTATTCAAGAATTTAGATAGAGAACCTCAGATTTACAACAGTAGAGTTATAAACTGACCAGTCAACCACACACCTCATTTGTGACCAGAATTACACAATCAAGCAGCAGCAGAGACAACAACCACCAAAAAAGCAAATACAGTACAGTGCTAAATGTAAATGACTAATAAATAAATAAAATAAAAGGAAAGAAGCATTTTTCTTCATCATAGTAGTTTCAAAGCTGTATTAAGTCAATGTTCAGTTGTAAACTTTTGAAAGAACAGCCATAAAATTTTGTTCAGAGTTACGAACATTTCAGAGTTGTGCACATCCTCCATTCCAGAAGTGTTTGTAACTCTGAGGTTCTGCTCTATTTACATTGATGCGCATGGACAAATTTAGGCCCCCGACCTGCAAAGAGATGAATATGTGGTTATTCTTGAGGACTGCTCCATTGAAACTAGTGATACTTTGTATAGGGACAAGGGGCAATCAGCAGCGTCCAATTGCTGGACTGGAGCTTCAGTTATTAATTGCTGACAATATGTAAATATTTCAAAGCACCAATGTGACTTAGAAGCCTAAATCATATTTTCAAAATAGCCTTAAGCCTTAGGAATCTGTGGCTATGTCTACACTGGCAAGTTAGTTCGAATTAAGGAGGCTTAATTCAAACTAACTAAAGCCATGGCTACATTAGGCTTTAGTTAGTTTGAATTAAGGGCTTCCTTAATTCGAACTAATAAGTTAGAATAGGGTATTTGAACTAAGGGGTTAATTCGAACTAACTAGTTCGAATTAACCAATGTGGCCATGTTAATTCGAACTAATTTCTTAGTTCAAACTAACCAGCCATTGAAATGAATGGGGATCGCTAATTCGAACTAAGCAAGTGCCATGAATGGCACTTGCTTAGTTTGAATTAAGTTAATTTGAAGTAACCAAAATTAGTTTGAATTAGTTAGTTCGAACTAACTAATTCGAACTAATTTTAGCAAGTGTACACATAGCCTAAGAGTGAAGAGCCTAAAAGCTCACTGAGTTTCAATGAGACTTAAGTTCCTGAGTTCTTAAATTACTTTTTTAATAGCCCTTAATCTGGAGGTTATAGCATAGAAAAAAACATAACTCGACAACTCTTGCCTAAAAAGAAAGCCTAAAACATCCAGTCAGAGTTGTATCATCTGATCTCCAGTGAAGAATTTAAATTTTAAAATTGGAAATGTATCATGCCAAATATTTTTTTCATATATTAATTGAAAGTTTTTAGTAAGAAAAATACACATGTACAAGTACACATAACACAAACACATAGAAAGATAATAAGGACGCAAGCCAACAGAGCACTTACGCATATTCTTGAGATTCACAGCAGATGGTTAGTTTAATTGAAGCACGAAGATTGTTAATTTGGCACTGTTTCAGCTGAGGAAAATATTTCTACCTTTCCTCTTACTGTAGGGTAAAGAGCATGTTCCTAAAAAAGATTTTCTTAAGAGTAGTTGGTTTTAGAAGAGAAACTTATGTATGCCCACTAGATGTAGCTGTTGATGCTTGAGGGAGAGTCTTTTTGTTACCAGAAAACACTTTTTCCCCCTCAGCAAAGCTTCAGGAATTGTGAGGGACTCCATAATGTTCCTAAGTAAACCACTCAAGCTGCATTTATCAGTCCCCCCACTCTCAATAAGAAAAAAAAGGATGTCAAAAAGTAAAGTGCAAAACCTAAGCCTGACATGAGTTCTCATGAATTAATTATGAAGTCCAATGCAATGGTGTTTCAAAATAAATTAGGATATAAGTTTCCAGCTATCAGCTTGACATTGTAACTACAGTAGTGTTGTGCAGGTTTCTGTTGCAGCATCAATGCATTTTGCATGGCTTGGATATAGCAGTAATCCGATCAGCTGCTATTGCCACAATACCAGACGGATTCCTAAAAATAGAAGCCCTATGGTAATCTGTCTAGATAACTGAATTCAATGACTATCTGGCAACAAATCAGGGAATAGTTGCAGAACTGAATTTAAATATGTCATGAAATTTTGTTTGCAATAAAGAGATCCACAAATGCTCTCATGTTCAGTGCTACTGTTTTCATAAAAAATACGTTTCCAAAAAAGGCTTTTTAAAATGAGCTTTAAGTTTTTTTCCAATTAAGTCAATTATAGCAAAAATGTAAAACCTAATTAATAGTGGCACTCTTTTAAAAAAATATATCTTGTTACTCTAGTTTAACTCTTACAACACAATATTTAAAGGTGTGTAAAATTTCTTAGCAACAAAAATGTTGTGAAGTACCAGACAATATTGCTTTCTTTTTGTATCATTGTGCTCTTGTCCTCATGATGGCTATGATGAAGTATATCTGTATGTACATACATCTAGACTCATACCGCAGTGATGGGTGGCAATATAAACCTTGGAAATTCATGTGTAGAGAGAGAGAGAGACAGAGAATGAATGGTGGACTGAATAATGCACTTTTTTGTTTTCATAAGGATAACCTGAGAATTGTAGAGTGAACCAAAGCAATGAGTTGAGTGGCATAGTCTCATTTCTAGCTGACAGGCATAAAACGGATATAAAGTAACAGCTAACATACGTTGCATGAATGCTGGATCAATGACAAGTATATACTTGTTGGTATATCTACAAATGTTCACTGGTGCAAATTTGTGAAGACTGGCAGTTTTAGTTCAATGGTTAGTGGAAATCTTTTATACAGTTTTATTAGCCAGGGATGTGCTGCATAGGAGTGCTTATAAAAGTGAATTATATGTATTTACTGTACCCAGTCACCTGTTCCATGTCATTGTTACAATGGTTTATACCACGTCATATGATAGGGACCAATATTCATTCACTCCAGTTACTGTTACATAAATGCATGGGGACATAGTCTGTTCTCAGTCCTGGTCTACGCTGACAGTTGAAGTTTGACATAATGCTGCTTACCTTGACCCTCTGCAGCCTGTGTTTCTGCTGTCAGAAAAGTAAATTTGAAAAAAATTGAGCTGTAATTTGACCCGCTAACATCACTCCTGCAAGAGGTATAGCACTGAGGTCAAAATCTCCAATTTGAATTTATCCGTGTAGCCAGAGAGCAGCTTTTCCAGTATTTCCAGTGTGTGTTGCACTATAGCTCCTCCTCTGCCTACAGCTCTGGAAAGTTTTCACTTAATTCCTCTCTCTGCATAGAGCACTGTGCCTGTCTGTTGTGCCTGCGGCAGAGAAACAGCAAAGAAAGCTTTTCCTGCTTTTTTTTCCTTTAGAGAAGAGGGGAGGGGGAATGAGTGGAGGACAATGACCTCCCCACAAGTCCCTTTGCCTACTACCCACAGCGCAATGAATTTCACGTAGTAATGTGGGCAGTGTGGACACAAGACTTAGAGCAAGCAATTTGCTGTGCTCACTCACCTTCTGTAATTCAATAGCCTAAGATCAAATTAGAACTGCCCCACCCCTGCCCAGTATAGACCCCCTAGGTTACACTTTTGCAACTCCGTAGGCTTCAGAGGTGTAAATTAGAACAGAATTTGGTCCCTGGAGTTTGCTGTGGCAAACGCCAGACCTCAAAGTAAAATTCATCCCCAAACCACCAATTCTATACTCGAGTTACACAAGTCCATCTGCCATCTTTCTCTCCTTCTGGGATGCAGCAACACTCTCCAACTGCCAAGCCAGGGAATTATACCATTGCCTTTTTCAAATTTTGCTGTTTTATTTATTATCCTCCATGGTCAGGACCTTCTAATGATCCCTCACTGACACCTGCCTTTGCTGTTGAGTCCCCAGCTCCATGCATTATCTTGTGTGACTGATCACATTGTCCTGCTCCTGCTTCCACTGAGTTGTCCCTTGAGCATCCTCAGCACCTTCCTCTGCCTATTGCCATAGCCCTACTAGCCTGCCTACTCCCGTATCTCCATTCATCACAGATCTGTCAGCTGAGATAATTGATTCACCTCATCACTCCTTTGATTGTCAACTCATTGCTACCGATTCCCATTTATTCCTCTATTGCTGAACTTGTAAATCATGTCATCCAGGGCTCTCACCATACCCCTTTTCTGAAAATAGCATCAACCCTCCCTCTCCCTTCTCCCCTCACTGGTCCCACATCCCCTTCTTGCTACCCACATCCCCTACACCCCACCAACTACCTGCTCTCTTTCTCTGTCCATCCTTGTCTCCGCTCTCCTCCCAAAAACACAAATCCACAGTACCACGTCAGCTCTCTGCTGACATGTTTAAGTTATGGCATTCTCTCCAACTCCTCTCCCATGCCATTTCCCATTACCATCTCCATCTCTTTGTTACCATCATTCCTAACCTCACACCCATCCTCATTTTACCCCATCTTCCTTTTCTCTTGAGAAGTGGAGTGACAGTTTCAAAGTTCACAGCTATTCATAACCTCTTTATATCTTGTTCTCTGCAGAACAAGGCTTTCAGGGACTTGGTTTCCTGTATCTGACATGGGCTCTGCAGCACGCTTCTCTAATGGAGTCATTTTCACTCCATATCCTGGATCACTCAGTGACTGGTGTCTTGGGCATCTGTCCGCCACTCCTGCGATTTACAGCTCCTTCCTTCTCCTCTTTTGAACTGCACTGCAGCAACTGACCTTTCTCTTTTCTCCCCCTCCCCACTGCTGTCATCTACTGTAACCTTTGGGTGGGCTAAATTCATTTAGTTGCCCTTCTCCAGTGCCCCACAGAAATCAGTCCCAATCCCTATGGGGAAAGCAGCTGGAGACCCAGGATCCAGTCTGTACAGGACTCACGGCGAAGCTTGCTCAGAGCTACACTCACACGTTAAAATACTACTAAAACAAACATAACAATGAACTTTATTAACTACTAACTAAATGAACCTTATCCTAAGAAAACAAACTACAATTAATCAAGAACAATCCCTTGCATGAAAGATACCCAAGAGTCCCAAAGTCTGTGTGGAGTTCACCCAACTCTCAGCTACAGTCTCTGTTCCAGTGTGGAAGCTTGAGTGGCAAGAAATAGCTGTCCTCTTCTTTCTTTGCTGGGATCCTCTGTAGCATTACATGCAGGCTTTCTCTTCTCCTCTGCAACCAGCCCTCAGTCCCATATGCATGTCTGCAAGGTCTGTCACAAATTACTCCTTTACATGGAGAAAACATCTTGTTCACTCCTGGCTCAGCTCCTCTCCAGAACACTGAGCACATGGTCTCCCCTCAAGGCAGCTCCTGCCTGCTGTCTGCTCAGGCTGCTGCTCTCCAGTCATCTGACTGATCACATCATACCAGCAGGGTACACTGTGAAGCATGCTCAAATTGCTACCACTCCCTGCTTCTGGAAGTTTCCAGTTGTGGGTTGCTAATCTGCCCAACAACAGTAACCCGCCCTCAGCAGGTCTCTCAGAGATAGCCTTTTCAGGCATATGGGTTACACTACCTCCTACTCCGATTCTCTCACAGCCTTCCTCCCTAATTTTGACTCCCAGATCTCTTACTTCCCTTCATGACAATTACTCCCACACTTATCTTTGATGACTTTAGCTTCCATGCTGATGACCTTTCAGCTCCTTAGCCACAAGACTCCTCAGTTTCATCTTCTCATTCGATCTGAAGCTTTGGTTAAGTTCTCCTACTCACAAAAAGGACGGTTTACTTGATGTGGTCTTCACCAATCTCCTTGATCTTTTTTTTGCTCAGTTCCCCTGTGGTCAACTGATTCTCCATGGCATGGTTAGGATCCTCAGCTTCAGCAGTCTGGAATCTCGACTGATTTTCTGCAGGAGCCTGCAGCCCATATCTGGTTTCCTCTTCAGTCAACAATGACTGATCTGAGCTGCTTCCTTTTATATGCTCCCTCCATTGGGAGTGTAATGACCTTGAGGGTTCATTAAAGACCATGCCATTGAATGAGTGAGGATTAGAACTTTAATAACACAGACAGGAGTGATTCCTAGGTGTGTAGCCAGGAGTAGCCATGTTGTATCACCTGTAGGGCACATCTCCCAATTCACACAACACTGACCCATGCTAGGAAGTGCCTCTAAAATCACAACCGTCTACAAGCATCTTTCTACAGGAAGCATCCCCAGAAAGAGTGAGGGGTCAAGTCCTCCTGGGCATAAAACAGTTGGCTAACTTCTGCATTTCCAGTACAAGGTTTGCACACCCTGTCACACATGGTTAAACAACAGGGTAAAAGAAGTGGTTAGAAGCAAAAAGGCATCTTTTTAAAACAAATCCTAGTAAGGAAAATAGAAAGGAAAATAAACTCTTCAAGTGTAAAAGTAATAAGGGAGGCCATGAAAGAATTTGAAGAGCAACTGGTTAAGGACACAAGAACTAACAGAAAAAAAAATTGTTAAGTACATCAGAAACAAGAAGCCTGCTAAACAGCCAGCAGTGCTGTTGAACAATCAAGGTAGAGAAGTTAAATTAATTCTTTCCATCGGTCACCATCAGAGGATATGAGGAAGATTCCCATATTTAAGCCATTCTTTTTAGGTGACAAATTGGACAACTGTACCAGATTAAGGTGTCAATAGCGGAAATTGTGGAACAAATTGATAAATGAAACAGTTATCAATCAGTAGAGCCAGGTGCTATTCATCATTTTGTTCTGTGTTTGCACAGCACCTAGCACCGTGGCATGCAGGTCCATGACTGAGGCTCCTAGACACTATCACAGTACAAATAATAATCCACAGCATCTGTCTACAGTCATCAATTGACACAGCTTCTTAAACAAAACACTAGGGACAGGTATGTAACAAAATATGAACAATGAGTTTTTCTTGATTTCAGTTTTTGTTATAAAAATACGCCTAACTCACACTTGTATGGTACCAGCAACAAACAAATAGATAGGAATGTATATAATAATACCCTATTCTCTATAGGAATGATACTGTATACATAAGCTTGCATGCATTTGAATTTTTATTATTTAAATCATTGTAACTTGCTTTACAATATGTCATACTTTTCTTTTTCTTCATGCTGATTTCTGCCTTGGATTTGTATACTACTTCTCCTAAGGCACGTTCAGGATGAATAAACCACACACAATAAGTTACCAAAGTTGACAAAATATATCAGAAACAGGGACTTGGCATCTATTTTTCTAGTGTTTTTCATGTAGGAGCATGGGGTGCATTATTTCTGGGCACACAATTCCCAATGGGTTTGGGGCCATATGAATCCTTGAGTCCAATGTGTTTTTATGGGGGAAATTCTAACACCTTGCGGGTGCTAAATTGCACAAGTGCAATGTTTAGCAAATCTTTGCATCTCTGCAGTCTGGGTACAGTTATGGGAACACATAATTTTGCAGGTGCATACGCAGATGCCTGACTGAAAATTGCCCTTGAAAAGTGCTAGATTGTCAACATCAGAACCATTCTAGAAACTGGGATCCCTGGGATGTATCAATGCCACAACCGTACTTTTCTCTTAGCCACACTCGCTGTTCAGGTGGGGCAGGGTGGGGAACATTTTCACTATCATTTTCTCTGCTGCATTTGATTTGTGGACACACAGAGGTCTAGGTTACATTTTTGACACTGTTTCTTGACACTAAATCTATTTTCAAATATTTAAGTAGAAAATGGATGAACTTATGTAACCTTTGGGTGGGCTAAAATTCATTCAATTGCCCTTCTCCATTGCCTCACAGAAATAAACCCCAAACCCTGTGGAGAAAGCAGCTGGAGACCCAGGATCCAGTCTTTATGGGACTCTCAGCAAAGATTGCTCACAGTTACCACCCCACATTAAAATACTGCTAAAAACAAACATAACAATGAACTTTATTAACTACTAACTAAATAAACCTTATCTTAAAACAAAATACAATTAAACAGAACAATCCCTACAGAAACCCCGCATGAAAGATACCCAAGGCTCTCAAAGTCCAGGTGGAGTTCACCCAACTCTCAGATACAGTCTCTGTTCCAGTGTAGAGGTTTGAGTGGCAAGAAATAGCTGTCCTCTTCTTCTTTCTTTGCAGGCATCTTATGAAGAATTCCATGCAGGCTTTTCCTTCTTCTTTGCAACCAGTCCTCAGTCCCATATGCATGTGCTCAAAGTCTGTTGCAGAAGACTCTATAGGAGGGAGAAAACATCTTGCTGTTCACTCCTGGCTCAGCTTCTCTTATGAAAACTGAACACATGGGCTCTTCTCAAAGCAGCTGCAGCCTACCATCTGCACAGACTGCTGCTCTCATGTGATCTGACTCTGACCACACCACATCACACCAGCAGGGAACCCTGTGGAGCATGCTCAAAGCTACCACTCGCTGCTTCCAGAAGTTTCTTGTTGTGGGTAGCTAATCTGCCCAGCAACAGTAACCCACCCTCAGTAGGTTTCTTCAAGAGAGAGCCTTTTTTTAGGCATATGGGTTACACTTACATTATGGAATACTCATTGGTGGTGAATCCTGGTCCTATGTAGAAGTCAAGCACTAAGGCAATTGCACTATAGTCTGTAAAGGGACTACTCAGTGCAACAAAAATAAATTTATTTATAGGACTGCAGGCTGAGAGTTTGCTATTTTATATAGCTGAATGACAACAGAATGGGAGGATACTCCCACTAAGTAAATAAACAGGAAGTGGGAGGGCCTGGATTAAGTCTCCTTCCCATAATACTCTGGATAACTCAATTAACTCTGTCATGACCACTTTATTACACTACCTATATCTCATTTCATCTTTCTATATAGGATGAGCAAAACACTATAGTGGTGGTTAAAAAAAAAAAGAGAAGAAAACATGCATCACATGCAGAGAATTTGAGGGGCCTTCAGAGTAGGTACCATCTAAGTATATGTACTCAAATTTGGGATTTATGTCTGCACCTTCTGTAAAGGAGGACTTACCTGGGACTTCTGTGAGCTTATGTGAAACTTAAGTAGTGCATAGCCCTTATATTGGGCCCTTAAACAGGAGTGAAATTCACCCCTGCCACTCTCCACGGGGGAGAAAAATGAAACTTTCCAGCTGGGAACCAGAGGAAGCTGCCTGAGGCTTCCTGCCTGACTCCTGACTGGGATCTGGGGGAAGCAGGATCTAGCCACTCAACTTTCCAGAGGAGCATGGGGCAGCTGGGCTCTAGCTGCCTGTCTTTCTTGTCAATTTCACAACTGACAAGGATGCCAGCCAACAGCGGATGTAAAGAACAGTGTCTGCATTGACACTACATTGCCCTCACTGCACTGACATAAGCCCTACACCTCTCTTTGAGGTGTTTTTATTGTGTCAGCACAGCCGGGGAATTTCATTGGTCGAAAGAGCATTTCAGTGTGCATACCTCCACTGTTTGGTCGACAAAAGCTGACATTTGTCAACAAAACTGTAGGATAGACTAGCCCTAAGGTGCTTTAACTTCCTTTAGTTTCTTTTGAAAATCCCAACAATGGGGGAAAAGCTGATCCCAACAATGGGAGGCTGATCTCTGGAAGGAAGCACAGATTTTGCAGGGACTGCTACAGTAGCAGTACCACCAAGGAGGAATCCACCACATTCTCATCCCCAAGTATCCAAGGGGAGGCCCCAGCAACTTCGTCCGAAGGCAGGCAGGTGGGGCAGAAACTCCCTCCACCTTTCAGGGCTCTGAAGCCTGGGAGGCAGGGCCATCTCATGGGGGGACCAGGGCCGTTGGGCCCTGCCCCCGAGGGAGCTGGCTCTGGGCTGGGAGGCCGAGGCTGCCAGCGCAGGGAGGCAGCTCTGGCCCCGGAGGCCGCCTGTTGTGGGGTGGAGGGAGCTGGCTCCAGCCCTGGAGGCTGAGGCCACCTGTGGGTGGGAGCCAGGCCCGGGCCAGGAGGCCGATGCCACATGGGGGGGGGGCTCCAGTCCCGGAGGCCGCCTGCGGCAGGAAGCTGGCCGTGGGGGGCAGGCTGGCCCAGAGGCTGGGCCCCACATGCTCCACTCCTGGGCCTGCCTGCTCCACCCTGGGGGTGGGGAGGGCCAGCCCAGGGGCCGGGCTTAGCCCTCCCGGCCTGCTCTGCTGCCTTCGGCTAGCTGCCAAAGGCAGTGGGGTGGCTGTGGGAGGAGGGGCTGCGGCGCGCGTAGGCCCCGCACTGCCCTGCTGGGAGCGGGACAGCGCGGGGCTCACGTAACTGCGGGGGCCGGGGCAATCACCCCGTTCACCCCCCCCCCCCCCCGGGGACGGCCCTGCTGGGAGGTGAAACATTCCCTGGTGGCACATCCTAATATCTCTTATTGCCCTTTCGTACACCAATGCTAAGTGGCTCTTTTCTGCAGAGGGAGGGAATGAGCACTTGGACTGAGGTGTGTAGAGAACAATTTAAGGTCCATTGTGGGGTTGCTATGTGGAGGGAGATCAGGGCTGGGAGCCTTTATACATTCCCTCATCTCTTCACTTCTCATTTTTTACTTGTATTGGTAGCTCCTACTGTATGGGGTATTATCCATTGACTGCAACATGGTAACATTTAAAAATAGTAACATAACCTGAGGTCCTTATTCAGACTTTACTTAGTGTTTTCACAAAAAAAGCTTCAATTAAAGTCGGTATATACTAAATAAAAGTCAATTAATTGATAATGGTGAGCTTGAACCATAAAGTTTCAAAAGAGAAATAATTCAGGTATTACTGTATAATATAAATATAATATAAACAAACCCGATAGACTCTTAAATACAATACAGCTGATGAACTTTGTGTGCTTAAATGCTTCCCGGTGCTTAGGCAATTATTCACAACCCCTTCTTTCCACAATCTTTCTTTCATTGGGCTCTGATCCCAAGACCGGAGCACTCTCATCTAACCTTAAAGTCAATGAAAATTGTATGGGCAAACCACCCTGATGTCACAATCCAATAATTGACAAAGCACTAAGAAAACAAACTATTCCTCAAATAGCAAGAGTTCAGTACATGATCCCAAACTCCATCCATTCTACCAGAATAGCTGGATGTTTCTTCTAAAATGATCAGAAGAGAAACAAGTGACTGCATTGACATTTAAACTGCAGCCAGTAGGCTTCAGAGATACCACATTGTGGTGATGAATGTGAGGTTGAACAGCTTACTTTTCTTTAAAGCCAAAGATCCCAATTTTCCTCTCGCACTGATTGAAGCCAATAGTAACTCCGCTGAAGTCAAGGGAATTGCATTAGTGTAAAACTGTTGTTACTGACAGGAAAATTAGATCCACTCTTTCTGACTATCTTTCCATAGAGTTCTGAAGACGATACAACATTGATTCATTATTCTGAGTATGATTGTCACAATAGTATAAAGGTTAAAACCCTTTTTAAAAAATGAAAGTCTAAAATCTGCAGAAGCTGTTACTGGTACAGCATACAAGCCAACAGCGGCTAAGTCTGACCCCGATGTATATTTTCAGATATAATAGAAGTGTTTGGAAATACTCAGAGGAGGCACAAAGTCACAACGAGACAATTTAATATTTTATGTGTCCGCATTCAAGTGTAAAATCACTGCCTATGTCTCTTTTCAAGGTGTGGAATTACAATGGAAAAAGAGTAAACCACTTACAAGACAAATGCCATCAACATGGCTAAACACCTTGAGGTCTCTGAGCTGTGTTCTTGACATACTAGTAAATCCTGGATGTCTGGAACAACAAGAATAACTGAACCACCAACAATGAATTATTTTGTTTTTCTTGTGTAATAAGTCAGGGGTCTGGTTATAGTAAGAAATGGTCTAATCAGTGGTAAAAATGGTCTGAGGCCTGCTTCAGTGAATGATAAGCCAACAGAAAAGTCATTTAAGGATCTTCCCTCAGTTTTATGCAGTTGATTGTAATGGTTGTTGATTGCCCTGATTGTTTGATCCATTTTATAGTATAAGAAATGTCAAAATTTGTATTGTCCAACTACTCAGAGGTTTACAAAAGCACTAGTTAGGAGCTGCAGCTAATACAATCTACAGCCTATTTAAATGTCAGACTGAAACAGCCATTCATCAGGCTTTCCCCCAGCTCCATGCCCCTCCCCATCCCCCACACCGTACGGTTATATGCAGGGGTTGACATAATTTTTCAGATCAGGTTCCCCAATGAGTACCAGCAGAAATTGTTTGGTACTCAGCTATCAGACATCACATTTGTGCCCCCTCATGGTACCCCCATTGGGGCAGGAGGCATTCCGGCCCCACCACCCACCTGCCCTGGGGTGGAGGTCTGTACCTGCAGGACTGGGGGGATGCAAATCCCCCACTGCACTTCCCCTCCCCTACAGTTACCCAGTGTGGGGCAGCTGCTGGTTCCCTGCAACAGCCCTGCAGCCCAACTCCAGCTGGAACAAGGCAGTCTCACCACCGCCCCCTGCCTGGGTGTCACTCCACATCTCTCTTACAGTGGCTCGGGGTTGGGTGTTAAATATCTTCCTCGGCCTTGAACGCAGCCAGGCCTCAGGGTTTACTCCAGGGGCGTAGCTGGCGCTGAGCATAGGGGGCATAAGCCCAGAGTGTTCATGCCAGTGCCCCAAGAGCCCTGAGCCAGCAACGCAGGCGCAAAGAATTGCATCAGCTCTTTTAAATCTCCTGCTCTGCAGCATGTAGCTGAGGCACGTGGTGCAGAGCAGAAGAGGGAAAGTTAAATCCCTCCTCTCACGCAGGTGGCAGCGGCTGCCCCGAGTCAGGGCCCGCAGTGGCTGGCCCCAACCTAGGGGGGAGGTGGTTGGTCACGGATTGGAGGGGCCAAAGGCAGGAGCTGGGCCAGGACCTGTGACTGTTGGGGCCAAAGGTAGGAGCTGGCCCGGGGCCGCCAGATGGGTAGCGACAGCAGCAGAGGCCAGGGTCCAGATCCAGATGGGGCCAGTGGTGGAGCAGGAGCTAGTGATCGGATCTAGCCTGGGAGCCAGACCACTGGAAGCAGGGGCTGGGAGTGCAGTGGGCTGTGTGGTTTCAGGCAGGGGGCAGGGTGGGAGAATCTGGGGCTGTGCAGGCTATGCTGGTTGCATGTGAGCCTTTGGGGAAGTTTTCAATATGCTTTTTGAAAGGTAAGGTGTTCATGAATACCTGAGTACCACTTATCTTTGGTTATTTGCTTGCATGATTTTATTTTATGGCAAGTTTTGTGGTTTTTATTATTGTCCCTGAGTAATGCCTGCCATAACCCCAGTGTCTCCCAGACAGATTAGGGACTTTAGCCTGGGCCTGAAAGACGCCAGGTGAATGCCCTGACTACCAGGCTGTTCTGGGGTGGGTCTTTCAATCTCTGTGGTTTTGACCATATATTCCACCCTGGACTCCTGCAATCCTTCCCAGAGACAGTTTTGTCAGAATGTTCCCGTGACAAATTTTGGCATTGACAAGATTTCATTTTCTAATCATCTGGTAAAAAAATTCCTGACCAGCTCTAACCCATATGTCCTGTAACTCTCCTAGCCAAGCCTCTTTCCCTTTTAATTTTCTTCAGACTGATCTCCACTAACCACAGTAAAAAGCTTATTTTATTATGTGCCAGGGAAGACATAAGCCTCTAAAATAAATAAGGAGAAAATGGTATGGGGCACTTCACCCATCTTTTTTTGTTTTTCAAGAAGTGGGTACAGGAACCAGTAAATCTGGAACCTCTGCTGCTAGAGATAATGCAATGCTGACAAATCACAGTTGTCATAGGCCGGGATAAAACCTAGGACCCATGAAACCGACTGCATTAGCAGCTCATGCAGTGGCTCCTCTGTGTGCTAAAAATTTCATTGTCATGAAGGACTCCTGGATCCTGGGAGGGGTCAGGATGGCTGGGGGCTGAGGTGGAGACAGTGCTACAGAACCCTGCTAGATTGCTCTCTGTCCTGCCTGTGGAGATGAGCTTGGTCTGGGCTGCAGAGGTTTCTGGGTTGCCTGCTTCACACAACTGGTGCCTGTCTGCTGCAGATGAGGAGGCACAATTTAAAAGTTTAGCCCCTCACAACAGCTTGAGTCACGACTACCATCAGCAGCCCCTCCCTGCAGCTCCCAGCTGTTTTCTGCTGCCTCTATTGGGGGAGGTAAAGTAGTGGTCCTTCACTGCCACTTCCATCCATTTGCCACTGGTGTCTCTTCTCCTAGTCATGACTCCCAGTTTGCCAGCTCCAGCAGCTGCCGTGTAGGGCGTGGACCCGGCCTCACCATGGGTGCGTCTACACTTACAAATTAAGTCAATTTAATTTAATCTGTGTCTACATTACAATTTCCTTAAATCGACTTAAACTGCTGCCTAAGTCGATTTAAGGAAATTTAAAGTTGACTTTATAAAACCTAGTATAAAGTTGACTTTCCTGGCTAAGTGGACTTTATAAAGTCGATTTAGCCAGTGTGGATGCAGATTAGCCCGAAGTCGACTTAAAGTCGATTTAAAGGGCTCCAGGGCTCACCCCACTGCCCTCCCTGCCAGGGTAGCTGGCACAGCCAGAGCCTGGCGTGCCCCCCCCACAGGGCAGGACACAGCCCTGCCCACCCCATTCCTGTGCCCTGCCAGTGTCCCTGTCCTGCTCAGCCCCCATTGTACCCAGGTACAATGGGGAAAATGCTGAGCCCCCTGGCACTTGGCAAGGGGTACCCCCCCTGCCACCATGGACCAGTTCCAGGTCCACCTAGCCCCTACAAGTCGACTTAGGCATCCAGATTTGGCAAGGTCCCCTTTAAGTCGACTTAATTTGAGTGTAGACATGCTAAATCGACTTAAATTAACAAGTGTAGACATAGCCACAGAGACAGCAGCTGGGGAGCCTCCAGGCCTCTGCCCCTGCCTCAGACAATCTCCAGCTGAGAGGTGCCCAGGGCACACACCCTGCACGGTGCTTCCACAGCGCAGCAGTCCGGAAGGCTGTATTGTGGGTCCATCTCAGGGAAGGCTCCAAGTCGCTCACAGTCCCAGCAAAAATGGAGTGAAGTCACTGAGGGGTGCACTTTAAGAATTGCCCCCTCAAGTGTATGAACATTTATTTCAGCTGGGATTATCATAGATGCTCCCCTTCTCCCCTGCCACTCACCCACGCTTTTTCCAAGCCACTTTAAGCACTGAACTCAGGGATTCACAATTATCTTACAAGGATCAAGAGCCCCGAACAATCCTGACTATTGTACAGAAACTGGTTGATTCACCCCTCCTCCCCAAGTATTATATATCATGGACGTTGGTACTGTCTGTCTTCCATAACTCTCACTCACTGACTCTCTCTCATACAAACTTCTCATCCATTTCACACAACTTTCACCTACACACACTTGCTCATTCTCATACTATATGCACACCTGCTCAGCCACACCTAGATAGACCAATGTGCTAATAGAAAAAGGCTTTATTTCAATAAACAAATTAGATTAGTTGGGGCTAGTTTTTTTGTGATGGTATGCAGGGGTACAGAGTACCGGCACTTTTTTGCCAGCCCTGCTACCCAGATGTGGGGGGCAGGGATAGCAAGGAAAAGGAGCACAGGGCTCCTGTCCCTTGCCAGCCCTGCTGCCCAGCTGGGGGGCCGGGTTAGTAGGGGAAAGGAGCACGTCACTGGAAGAAGAGGGGTGGGAGAGGCATTTTTCAGATTTACTATCAAGATATGAGTACCAGCACCAGCTACCTACCTACCTACCTACCTATTTTCTTTCTTTCTTTCTTTCTTTCTTTCTTTCTTTCTTTCTTTCTTTCTTTCTTTCTTTCTTTCTTTCTTTCTTTCTTTCTAACAAAAAAAGCACTGTATATAATATTGCATGGATGTGGCCCACAAACTGAGAGCAGCATATGCAGTCCAGAAAGGTAAATAGATTGAGAACCACTTCTCTTCTGCAAGAGTTTAAAGACAAATGTTTCTTAACCAAGGCTATAACAAGTTCATCAATCTCTACCTGGTCCTGGAACCTCTGCTGCTGCTGCAGAGGCTTAGCTGGTCTAGCCTCAACTTGAGGAGGACATAGTGCCACCCCAAACAGGCTTGGGTTACAGTACATATTGTTATAAAAGGAGATTTTGAAATTACTGCTGTTTGCCTGCCCCTGCTGCCAGGATGGGTCTTTTTTTAAACATAAATGTAAAGCCTTTATAAAACTAAGACAAAGTTCTGCAAACTATATCACTAGCAGTTAGCTTTTGCCCATGTCAAACTCCCATCCACATACCATTTCTCATCTGTGTTTTGAAATATTTCCATTCTAAACCTACTACTACAGGTTCTCCTCTCTCTCCTCTTATTTCCTCTTTCCTTTGTTTGGGATTTGCCCATCACCTGTTGTTGCTGTTGCTCTGGACGGCATGCCCCTTATTCTTTCCTTCAGAAGCGTACAGGGCGACTGTTTAGGCTGTGCCTCCTTAGGTCTTCTGAACACCCCTAATAGTCAGGGGTCTACAGAAACCTTCCTCTGGTTTCCCTCTCTTCAGAGCCTCTTAAGAACGGCACATAGGCTTCTATCTGAGTTAACAACATCCCTTCCAGGACCGGTTTAATAACAGAAGCAGTTCAAATCAATCCTCTTTGTGCACAGGTAGTGTACGTGTGCATTTGGTGCAACAAAATCATGGCCTTCTAAGATCAAGTATGGAGACCAGTACAGCTGAACTGGAGGAGCTAAGGGAGAAAGAGAAGTACAGTGCCACTCCCAGTCTGACAGCCTCTGTGCTATTGAGCAAGACAAAAGTCTTGAGGAAGAGGAACATCAAACTGGAGTGGAGGGAAATGATTCCATGGATAGGCCCCTTTTTCCAGTAATCACAGTACCCTCTTGCACTGAGGATACCTCTCCATGGGAGGGAAACCCACATATTAAGAAGAGAGAAGTAACAAGAATAGTGGATTCAGTCTCTGGAAATACAGATAACTGGTAAGTTCCAGAGGGGTAGCCACATTAATCTAATTAATATCTGTTAGTTTTCAATAATGCTACAGGACTCCTTGTTTGTTTTGTAGATGGCTGGGTTTGTGATGACAGGAACAACCCCTTGGTGAATTGCCTACAGGGAGTGAAGGTTCTCTTCAGGCATCTAGATGGGTGTATGTAGAGTGCCGAGGAGAAGCTGGGAGTGGATGACAGAGGATGGATCACTTGATAATTGCTCTGTTCTGTTCAGTCCGTCTAAGCACTTGGCATTGGCCTCTGTTGAAAAACAGAATACTGCTCTAGATGGCCCATTGGTCTGACCCCATATAGTCATTCTCATGGGTATCACAATAAAGTCACTCTCCCTGTGATCGAGTGAACGGAGTGAACAGGGAACACAAAATATATGGCACTGTGAATGCAAAACTAATGAAGTCTGGGCAGTTTCAGCAGGGCAAGACAACAAGTGTGAACAGGCGTGCCTTGTTACCCATCACAACACAAGAATTCATACTCAGCTCTGGCATCTTCTATCACAACCAGAGCTCTTCTTCTGTCCCAGTTTGTTTTCTCAGTGAGTCCCCCCAGTTTTTCCTACCCAGAGCTCAGACTTCTGTCTCTGGCCTCCAGGTCCAAATCCATCCGGGTTTCCCACAGGAGCCAGTGAGTCACTCAGCTCTGGCCTTTAAAATCACCTGAGGTCAAGGTCTGTTCTGCTGGATCCTTTCTCATCTCCTTACAGTTTCCTGAGCTTCCTCCCTCTTCCTGTTGTTCCTCATGGGGAAAATATCTAATATAACTTAGGGCTGGCTAGCCCAAGGACCTCCAGTCCATAAGGGATAAGTCACCATAATAAGTTGATAGTGATAAATCTAGAGACTTGGCAAGTAGAGCAAAGGTTTGGCAAGAAAGCCCAAGAAACGTCTCTGAACTCTGATTAATAATCTGAAGTATAATCTTGACTACTTGCTAATTAATATTTCTGCATTTTGGGATTTTATCTGATGAAAGGCTTTGTACAAGGATGGTTACAATTCATATATTAAGTTTGTCTGAAAATTCCGCCCCCCCCCCCATTTTGTTTTTCAATAGCTCTAACATGTCAGTGGTTTGAGGAGAGGAGGTACATCTATGGTAAATCTGATCAGCCAAACAGAAATATATCTCATTAAGCAGAACTGTTTAATAAATGACCCCTCTCTGCAATTTCATGAAAATTCATGAAATCTTGAAAGGTTTTTTTCAGTTTTTCAGGGCTTAAAATGGACCTGTTTTTTCATGTTTTAAATATTTTTCAGAAAATATTTTAGAAATTTTGAATGTTCATTTCCCCTTTCTTCAAAACTTTTAAAACTTTGGCAAAATTACAGTTTCATGTTTTAGTTTTGCTGCTCTCTCAAATTTGGAATTGTTAAAGGCTTATTGAAGTTAGGGTAGAAAAAGGGAAACAAAAAACCTTGGCAGACATCACTTACTTTACTGAATTCAATGACAAGAAAGGAAGGGGGAAGAAAGAGGAAAAAATTGCAATCTTGAAATTTCAATTATTTTCACTTTTCAAAATGAAAAATTATATTCAAAATAGAATAGTAGAAATATTCCAAACATTTAACTTAAAATGACATTTTCCTTATGAAAAAAAATTGGTTTTGACAAAACTCTGCCAGAAGCATTGTCAATCAATTCTGCCATTAAAAACTTTAAACAAAGGGCATATTCTTCATCATGTGGAACTTCTCCGGATTTTTTGCTATTGAACATTATCATTAAATGTTTCTATGTTAGATTTTGTTCTGCAACAATAATTTCTAAAGATGTATATTAACATCTCCTATTTTGAGTTAAACTGAACAATGCCAGCCAGTGAGCTTTATATATGTGAAAATCAAGAGGACTAAAGAAACAAGAATATCCATTTAAGAACAAGAATATCACATCAGCACAAGCCTATTCTTGTCCTACCTTTCATCAGCCACTGCTCCATTCTCCAATTTGAAGAATTCTCCTTTTGCTCTCCATCTCAAGTGAGATACTTAAGGACTCTATCTTCAGTTTTCTATTCTGTTTTCCTGAGGAATTGGATGTGGTTTCACCTACTTCCCCATGACAATGATTCCCAAATGTTTCTTGCCACCATTAACAGCCAGTCTTTCCATCTGCATTTATAGCCTAAACTATGTAATTGTGGGTGTCCTGTCATTCAAATTTAGTATATCAGAAACTACACTCCTTATTTCTTCCACCCCAAAACCCCTCTCCTTCCCCCACCTTCTTTGTGACACTTATATGTAATGTACAATCTTGGCATTCCATATACTGCTAAAACAATTATAATTGAAGGCTTAACCTCAAAATGCACATTGGTTTTGTTGCTGTTGCTCAAACTAGCACAAAATGGAGGAAGGAAGAAAACATGGGTGGAACAAACACCGAAGCAATATTTAAAATGCTTTCTTTTTCTGCTAAAAAGCACTTACTGTAAGAGACTCCCAAGAAGGAAGGAACTCCAAATAATACTTTTCAGTGCTTTCTTTCTTCAAAAAGTATCTGAAAGAAAGAGGGAGACTTTTTTCTCCCTGTGCCAATATATATTTTGATCTGATCTAAGACCAGTCAAGGACAAGAAAAGAAGGAAAGGCTCTTTGATTCGGGGTCTACACCAAAGCTGAGTGACTAAGTAAGAAGAAGACTTAAGATTCTTAAGAAGAAATCACAAAAAAAAAGAAAATTGACCACAGCCTAGGTGTAAAGACCCACACAGTTCTGTAACATCAAGCAAATCCAAAAGTAGAATTTGATCCCACTTTTCATGTACCTGCAGCTAAATCCAGTGTTACTGGGAAATTGCCTACCAAAAGCACAACCCTCTTGAAAAAGCAAACATCACCCCTGACTGCCTGATTTTGAAAAACTCTGCTGGCTCCTGAGTAACAAGAAAACTCAGAGACCAGCCTGCTTTCTCCCTCTGCCCTCTTCAAAGACATCAAAAGAGATAAAGAGAAAATCAGCCCCAAGTAAATGTAGTTGGTGCTTGGCATAGCTCATTAGGCAACATTGTGAAATCAATGGGACTTCTGGTATAGTAAGGTACCTAAACAAGTCTTGCAGAATCTGCCTCTGAAGGATTTCCACAAGGTGGTATCACCTGTGTTAATTAAATTCCAAATAAAACAACCTCCACCTTAAAGCCCATTACTGGTCAAATCCTTTGATGCACCCAGTCTAGGCTTTGTGCATTTAAAGGGTGGGGATACAGATAGCTTTTCACTTCTCTACTGCAAAAGGAAGTGTGGACTGGAAAAGTCCCTGAAAAACAATTAGTGCATTATCAGGATTATTCTGATTGGTGCCAGCTGGAACTACCTCATAAGGACCATTCGTCTGTGCTCTGGCCTCACTCCTGGAGTATTCACTATGTGGTGTTATTATTTACAGAAAAATCTGCAATTTTCTCTTTTCCTACCAAATATATTCCCTGCTACACACACTGGTTTGTACTTGTAGGATTGCTCAGCATGAGCCCTGGAATGTTGATTTTAATTTGCTTTAATTTAAAAAAAAAAGAATTGGAACATTTGTTTCAGTAACACGCCACATATAAACAATTACATTGACTTTGTGAATAAATAAGCAGATAAGAACATGAAAAAACTGGTCACATTTTGTGAACCTTGACAGGATACACTACATTTTCATTGATTAGGGAAAATGGGAAGGAGTGGGGAATGAGGGCATATACAAGGCTTGAGATGGGCAACAAACATCAGTAAGTGAACATCAAGAAAGATGCTTCCTCTTTGGTGCTGGGACAGAGTATACAGCTGGACAACAAAGGATTAAGAAGCAGTTCTGGGCTCAGTAAGCTCTGCCCTGCCACACCTGCAAGCCATGCACAGGATAGAGGTGATACTTAAAAGGGGGAGAGTAGAGCTACTTGCTTTCTGGTAGCTCAGGGGAGCAAACAGATCTTTGTGTGCTGAGTTAAGGTAGGGACTTCCCTGAGGTTCACTGTCTGGAAATATCTTCTTGGGGGAATGGTGGATCAGATTCTGATACACTCTGAAAGGGAATAATTTTCCCTTTGCTTTCTCATTATTTCAGTTTGTTTGCATTAATTCCCTTTGCTTTTTGTTTGTGAACTACTCTGGAAGGGCAGAACCTTTAAATGACTTGGCTGGACAGCTAAATCACAGGAAAATTGCAGGTCACTCCAAATGGGAAGCACCTGTCAGCATGAGACCACCAGTGCGATGCATCTGTAGAGGCACTCAGTATATTCCTTTAAATGAGCAGCTGTGGCTGGGGAGAGGGTGTGGCTGGGAGGGCCAGGGTATTCTTTAACAGTTCCACTGACACCCAAGGAGAATTTTTTTCAGGCACAAGGTGTCAGGCTGCACCAGCAGTAGTCACCCTAAATTAATATGTGATAGGCTCTTTATTCTTCTTAGCCAATTCCATAGGATCCCCTATGTCTATGGAGACCACCAACAACTTGACAGATTCAAGTGCATCTCTTCATATTATCATAGGTGACACACAACAACATTATAGAATATTCAGGGTAAATGTCACAGGAAAAATGTCAGAAACAAATAGTGTTTCCACCTGAGGCTCAAGGCTTAATTTTCCTGCAGGATTTTGTGCCTTATTTGTTGAATCAGCTTTTAAATGCACACCTACACATTCTCTTGGATGTCAAATCTTTTTTGCCCAGGACACTTTGGACATGCTAGACTTAAACAATTGAAGACATTTAAAGCATTTTCTCAATTAAGTATTGTATTTTCACTACTCAGTGTGCAAAGTCATGTTCCTGTTGTTGTTTGGAGGGGACAGTACATATCTTTACTACCATAAAGCTAATAGTGTAATAAACAGAAAGCTTGGTAATGATATAGAGGAGTATTCTGAAACACATTCTTTTTTAATGCTACAGAGCAAATGATACCAGTTTCTTAGCTCTACACCTTTCTTCTACAAGCAATGTACTTGAAACTAAACCTACAGTGTGTAATAGGAATCTTCTCCTTTACAACTAGATGGTTTCAAGCATCTTCTTATTGTGTTTCATGGTTTCCCTCCACTTTTCTGTAGTAAAATTGTTCAGTTTACATATGATGTGCCCAGATACAGTAGACTTGCATTTCACTGAGGGGTCAGCTTCTGCTCTCAAATATACTAGTGTAAGTGCTGAGTAACTTCAATGAATATAATGGTGTCACTCTGTATTTAAAATGGTATATCTGAAAGTAGTATTTGGTCCTATGTTTTTAATCTGTAAAAAAAAAAAAAAGTGTGTGTGTGAAATGCATTCACTGTACCACTCTTCCATTCCCCTATGTGCTTTCTAATGTTGCATTTGCCCTTTTCTTCACAGAAAAGTGACTGTTGTTTAAGAGGAAACAACATGTCATGGACAGCAACGTGCAGAGGATTATTTAATCATCCTAAAGACTAAGAATTCCTGTCTTACAGTTTCACGCACATGATAATGTTTACTTGAAACCCTGTCCATTCATCTTAACTTCCCTTCCCCTCTACATGAGATAGAATTTCCTATTCATTTGTTAAGTTACTTAAGTTTCGTGCTGCTAAAAGTGAATTTGGATGCAGATCCAGCATTTGACCAATCAACTGACCCTTCTCCTCCTCTCCTTCCAGCTCCAAAATAGAATAGTTTAAATCTTAAATAGCTTTTGTGTTAGTGGCTGCTCTGTACTTGCTTCCTGCATGTATTTGCCTCCTCTTTCTCAAAATAGTTCCAGCCCTGACATTAAGAAATACATCAGTAAAGTCGTAAGTAGCCAGCATAAAAACATATTTGCTGTTGAGTGTACAGGTCTTTTATGAGGAACTATTTTCATGATGTTTGAAGCATAACCAAAAATAGTTGAGGTACCCATTTTGCTACCAGATGGTACTCGGTGAACTCATCTAAAGAAATGTTGAGCAACACATTGCCTATGAACATTTCCCCCGGCAGATAGGGCAGTCAGCTTTAGCAATCATTGTATTTTTCTCTATGTAGTTGGACTAAAAGTTTACTGGTATCACTGAATTTATTCTGTTTTAACGTTTTATCCTTCAGTTAGGAAACTTTGAGGATGGGGTCCCAAGTTCCCAGAGTCAAGGATTTGTATTTAAATTTGTTTAAGATATCCTCTTTGGTAACACATTAAGTTACAGTAAGTAATCAGCATTAATATTCTTGTGTAGCATCACTAAGGCAGATAAATGAAGTTGTCTTTGCCGAATTACAGAGAGATGAGACAATGCACTGAAATGGAGATTTCAGCACCTCGTTCTGCAGCAATTCCAGCAGAGAATCTCTTTTAAGCAGTTTTAGTGGTGGTTTCTGATCATTTAATTCTGCAGAAATGAGGCAGCAGGTTATCAAGTAACAATGACATTGACCCTTCTAATCCCCTCCTGCATAAAATTCCACAAGAAAACAGTTTATGTATCTCCGTTGTTTGTTATATTGTCCCAATACATTAAGGGAATATTGGTGAATAGATGGAATGGGTGGGTTGGGTTTGAGTGGGATATATGTACCACAGGTCGGTAGCCTCTAAGAAACCTGACTCCATGGATTCCTAACTTCACTGCCCTGTGGAGTGCTTAAGCGCTTTGCTTGTGATCTGGTCCTTTTTGGCTCCATTTCTGAAGTTCCATAGGCTCTTTGGGTGCGTCTATACTTGTAAATTAAGTTGACTCAAGCAGGCTTAAATCACCTTAATTTACTCTGTGTCTACACTTGAGTTTCCTTAATTCAACTTAAGCACTTCCTTAAGTCGAATTAAGGAAAAGTTAGTTCGAATTAGTAAAACCTCATTTTACTTCGAACTAACCTAGTTAGTTTGAATTAAGTCAATGTGGCCATGTTAGTTCGAACTAACCGGCACATTGAGCTTAATGCAACTGACTAATGCATGGCACTTGCTTAGTTCAAACTAGCATTCTAGTGGGGCCATGCTAGTTCGAATTAAGTTAATTTGAACTAACTAAAATTAGTTCGAATTAGTTAGTATGAGTTAACTAATTCGAACTAACTTTGGTAAATGTAGACATAGCCTTTGTTATTCTATATGGTGGCTCTTTCTTCTGTATGTATGACTGTCCTGCAATTCTAGGGCATGACTGTGATGGTTTCCTTGGCAGCATCATCTTTAGTCTTTGATTTATTGCCAACATCGGTGATTGGTGATGGCATACCCAAACATACACCTTGCCAAACAGACTTTTCACGTTCAGCTGTTATTAGTATATCTAGTAGCTCCTCTATGATCTGAGTCTGGGCCAATAAGCTAACCAGCTTTTCATGCTCCTGGTAAAGGTACAGGTCCTTAACCCCGAGGAACAGGTTCCTCTAAGAAATTCTGATAGTATTGCTCCTCTGAGACGTTCAACTTTTTCCAAAGAGCAGAATTCTTGGCTAGTAATTTGGCCAAATTTTCACCTGAGGCTTGAACTGTCATTTGTGATTCTCTGCTCAGAAAAAAAAGCCAAACAGATAAGAACATAAGAACTGCCATACTGGGTCAGAGCAATGGTCCACATAGTTCAGTATCCTGTTTCTTACAATGGCCAGTACCAGAAATTCAGGCAGAATGAACAGAACAGGGCAGCTGAAACAATACAATCCTGTCTTCCAAGAAAGGGCAGATTATCCAAAAGCAGAACAGAAGCACCAGATTGATTGTATATTCTAGTAGTAGATTTCACCAGCCCGGTAATGTTTGAACTCCTAAAGCCCTATAACAGTATTACCATGGAATCACAGATAGTCCAGTTTGTCTGACTGGAAAGATAAATTGAAATGCCCAAAGAGACTATGTGATAGATGGTCACTTTATACCAAAAATCACAAGAATATTCAGATTACTCCCAGTCCCAAAAGACCAGTCACTTACTCCAGGTCAGTTTTATATTATCGTTCCCCTCCCCCCATATCGTCTGTATGGAGATCATCATAGACTTAATGAATTCAGATGCACCTCTTCATATTCTTACTGGTGATGTACAACAACATTATAGAAAATTCAGAGTAAATATCACAGTGAATTTAAAAATGTCAATTTGTACTTTAGAGCTCAAATAAAAGATAATGTCTGTCTAAAGATTTATTAAGAAAAGGAATTAGTCTTTTACAAGGTAAATGTAAAATACATTGAATCACTTGGGTAGGATGCTATTCATTCAAGAGTTCTGAGGAAACTTAAGAATGAAGTGGCTGAACTACTAAGCAAAAGTATATAATCTGTAATTAAAGTTAGCTAACGTGCCATAGGACTGCAGGAATCACCCAGGAACCGCTCCAATGCACACATCTAGCCCAGCACATTTATTAGCACGGACAGAGCCCCAATATTATTGAGACAACAGAGTCCTGTGGCACTTTTAAAGACTAACAGATTTATTTATCGCATGAGCTTTCGTGGGAGAAAATCCCACTTCGTCAGACGCTTTGACGAAGTGGGATTTTCTCCCATGAAAGCTCATGCAATAAATAAATCTGTTAGTCTTTAAAAGTGCCACAGGACTCTGTTGTCTTTCTACAATAGACTAACACGGCTACCCCTTTGGAATATTATTGAGATCAGTGAGTAGGAGTATAATTCTATTATGGAATAAAAACATATTTTGTCTGACTAAGACAGAAAAGATGAGGGAGAAAGTGTATTCTTTTCCAAGATGGTATGAAATAAACAGCAGAGCCTACAGTTGGACAGGTGTTATTTAATATATTTTATTAATGATCTGGAAAACAGAGTAAGCACAGAGATGGCAAGATTTGTGGCTGACAAAATTTAGGTTATCCGAGGTATAGAAGATTTTAAGACTCCTCAGTTGGTATACAATCTACTTTATTCTGATATTTATATTCCACTCATCACCAATATGTTATATAAGTACTTCAGTATATTTATATCAATTCATAGCATTAGTCTGAAATTATTTTATTACAATAGTACATAGATGCCACAGGTGAGATCAGGGTCCCATTGTGCTCTATGGCTATGTTTACACTTACAAAAGCTAGTTCGAATTAGTTAATTTGAACTAACTAATTTGAATTAATTTTAGTTAGTTTGAATTAACTTAATTCAAACTAGCATGGCCCCACTAGAATGCTAGTTCGAACTAGCCTTGTCCATGCAGGGCACTTGCTTAGTTCGAATTAATCAGTTGCATGAAGGTCAATCTGCCAATTAGTTCAAACTAAGCAGTTAGTTCAAACTAATATGGCCACATCGACTTAATTCGAACTAACTATTTCAAATTAAGGGTTAGTTCGAACTAAGCAATCAAATTTATTAATTCAAATTAAGGAAGCCCTTAATTTGAACTAATGAAAGCCTAGTGTGGCCAAGGCTTAAGTTAGTTTGAATTAAGCTTCCTTAATTCGAACTAACTTGCAAGTGGAGACATAGCCTATGTTATACCAATACTTAGAAAGAGAATTTATAATCTCCTGAGACAAAAAAGACAAAGGATAGGAGAAAAAGAGGGATTGTTATTCCCATTTTATAGCTGCAGAATTCAGACACAGCGGCCTAGTCTACACTTGCCGTTGTCTTCGGCAGCAGTTGAAGGGAGATACACAAGCTACGTAAAATAACTTGCATATCTCCCTTTGACGTTCTAACTCCCACTTACTTCCCTGGCTCCACTGTGCTGAGTTGAAGGAAAGTTTTCTTAAACAGATGAAGTTGCTGAGTTGAATTCTGGATTGATTGAGTGGGTCTTGACTAACTGCTCAATCAAATCACAAAGATCGAACTGACGGCAGTAAATTTGCCACCATCAGTTTAGGCTTGGACAGAGAAATCAAATGACTGACTTATGGCCATCCATGAAATCTGTGGCAGTGAAGAACTGGACCAAGATCTCCAGAGGCTCAGTCCAGTAAATTATTAACTTGTTGCCTTTTTAATTTCACTGTGAATCCTTTATTCTTGTAAAAATGATCACTCTTGACCATTGGTTATTTTATACACTTCTGTTACGTCATTGCACAGATAAAATTCACATCATGAGGGTTGATGGAATTAAACATAGAAGGTAATGAATATTAGCAAGAGCAATTTGTACTATTCATACCCACTATTAAGTTCTAGATTAACTGTAACCATTCAAGAATTAGATTTAGCTGTCATTGAGGACAGCTCAATACCCACTTAATGTGCTCCTGTGTTTAAAAAAAGAAAACATGTTATTTTATTTTAATAAAGGAATAGAACATATTATTGAAAATATAATCATTCCATTATATGCATCAGTAATACATTCTCATGTGAAAAATATATTAGTCATTCTATCCCAAGAAGGATATAGCAGAAATAGGAAGGGCAATCAAAATGATCGGAGACATGGGAAGATTCCTATATGAGGAAAGATTAAATATACTAAGACTGTGTATTTTAGTGAGGAGAAGAATAAGATGGTATAATAGAAATATACAAAATAATGAAAAGCATAAAGTGTCTCCCCTTATACAAGCACAAGGCACTTTCTCTTAAATTATAAGGAAAATATTTACAATCGATAAAAGGAAATATCCTTTATTACAAAATGCACATATAACTCCTATAACTCTGTGCCTTAAGATATTATTGGGCCTTAGAGTTCAGTAAGGTTTAATAAAGGATTAGACATTTGTATGAAAAATAAAGGATAACCACAATTATGCTATCTAGGATAAAATTCTATATGCTTCAGGCTACAAGGCAACTCTAATTGCTGGGGATTAGGGAAAAAATGGCCCCTTAGCTGGTCTTGCATAATTACATGTTTAGGAAGCTTGTAGCATCCTTTGAAGGATTTTACATTAACCAATATCAAACATAGGATAGACTACAGCAGCAGTTCTCAAACTGCAGGTTATGACCCCAAAGTGGGTCCTGGCTTATATTGATAGGAATGCTGGGACAGAAAGTATCAGGCAGCCGGGGGCTGAAGCCAAAGCTAGGAGCCATAAACTGCACTGAAGCCTGGTGGCCTCTGGGGGAGGGGGTGGGAGGCTGAAGCCCCATGTTTGACTGTAGTACCAAGCACTAAGTCAGACTGAAGCCTGGAACCCCAAGCGGAAGTGAAGTCCAGAGCCCTGCACTCTGCGGGCCCTAGAGCCCCATGCCCAACTGGGCTGAAGTCCTCCACCTTGGTGGGGGCTTAAGCTTCATGGGGAGGAAAGAAGAGGGTCAAAATATTTTTTGAGTGGCAGGGGGCGTCAGTATCATCATCATCATCTCTCTCTTTTTAAGTTCAAATGATGTCTTCAGGACAAAAAGTTTGAGAAACACCAGATTAGAGAGACCTTGGTCTGATTCACAATTTTAATTCCTCTGTTCTTGTACTCCTTTGTGGAATGGTTTGATGCTTTCCTGCTACACAAACCAATCAGGAATTTAGCAAGTGTATTTAGCTTGTGACACAATGCACCCAGTTTTTATTCTTTTCTTCACAGCATTATTTACAGTACAGTTGGACTTTTGAGTGAAGGAATGGCAGTTAATAAAACATCTGATGGGTATTAATTACTTTCCACTTAATTACCTGCCATGTGGATCTTGTTGAGCTATTGATTACTGGCAAACATACATCCCAGTGGGGATAGTGTGATTTAACTTCATCCAAGGAGTCAATTAGCCCAAGTAACACTGGGAGAGCTGGTGCTTTGCCTCAATAGCTGGGGTTTCTTGCCAAGAATGGTAGATAAGCCATTTATTTGTTCATTAAAACACAGTGCTACTGTCAACAGGAGGCACTTACCAGGTGTTATTGAGATTGGTAAAATGTCACTCTGTTTCATCAAAGATTAGCTGCTTCTTGTAGCAGCAAAATGGGCAAAGAGACCCCTTTTCATTTGAGAGCATAGAGGAACTGATGAGGTCAAGATATTAACCCTTACATGTACAGCTTTGTGAGAACTTCAGGTAGAAAACATCAAAGACATCAGAGAACAAAAATGTTTCAAAGTGTGATTCTGATTAGGGTTATGTGATAACACCATAAATATGGATTTTAAGGTTAATCAAATATGGGGAATGAATACCTGATGCAACAGAGAAGGTATTTTCTATCTTGCATAGTAAATAAGTTTCTAGGTTGATAAGTAGCCTGCTAACCATAAACTTCTGTGGTATTTGAGAATGAGAAGCTCCTTTTACTTTCATGGGATCTGATTTTACATTAACTTATAGAATGATAGTTTAATGCTATTATGCTTTACCATATCTTATCAGAGGCTAGGCAAAATGTGTAACTGATGTGTTGAAAAGCCATGTGAAGTGAGACTCTTTGGCTATGTCTACACTACAAAAAGTTAGGTCGACTTCGTTAAGTTGATCTAAAGTCGACCTTATTAAATTGACTTAACAAAGTGGTTTCCCTGAACAAGGACTTAGTAAGTCGACCTAACTGCCCTTAGGGCAACCTAATAAAGTGGACTTAAGCATCCACACTGTGCTTAGGTCGACCTAAGGAGTCGACCTAAGGGTTAGGTCAACCTAACTGGTGGTTCTTATTAAGTTGACCTAAGCTTTCATTAAGTTGACTTAAGGAATTTCTTAAGTAGACTTAATGAAAGCCTGGTGTGGACAGGGACTAAGTTAGGTCGACCTAAGCCTCCTTAAGTCAACCTAACTTGCAAGTGTATACAGATCCTTTAAGGTTAATCCAACCAGTAAGAATCATAAGAACTGATTAGAAGTACATAGACATACAGCTCAGAAGTACATAAATGAAGTGACTTAGCTTCATAACTATGGGTTGAATTGTGACTTTACCACAAACCCCATATAAGCAGCAACAGATAGTTATGCTGGGACCCGAATCTAACACAGTCATGATCTCCTCCCAGACTTCCAGGTTCCCTTTGCTCCAGGGGAGAAGTAATCCGTGCCATCTCAATACCTAGGTCAGATAATTTCTCCAGTCGGTGATGGTTGGTATGTAAAGGAATCAGGCAAAGACAAGGTTTCACCCACTTCTCACCCATGAAGTGGTTCTGGTAGACTGTTCTACATCCGGCACTATTACTGGAGATATTTGTTACTTGCACAGATAAGGAAAACGGTGTCTTATGTCCTTCCTTTCTCTGTGTAGGCACATAGACAGAGCTCCAGAAAGAATGAACAGGTACAAATACAAAAGTTAAAGATTTATACTGTGATTCCATTCTTAGTGTTGTATTAAGAATGAAAGAAGGTAATGGTGTTGGAGAACTGATCATTCAAGTGACTACACTGGTGTATAATGAGCTGATTATAAAAGCATCACAATAGAGAGAAACTATACAATAGCACATGCTTTAAATGTTAAGGATCCAATTCTCCTTGTACTAGAAAAATTTTATGTTCACATAATGCCCATGATTTCAGTTTGCATCTTTGGGGGTAGCACAGAACACATTTTCAGTGGTTCCATGAGAGCATCAGCATCATTCTGCCACAGGGAGACCAGGGCATTCATGGGGAAATAAACAATTAAACCCATTCAAGGTCTATAAGAAATACTCATTCTGTGCAGCTGGCTGGGTGTCTTGTGAAAGAACCAAGGCCTAATGCCACTTTCTTTCCCTGGGAGAAGGGTGTAGACTAGCAAACCCTGGAAGGGAGATACACACAGAGGGTGCGTCTACAGTTGTAAATTAAGTCAACTTAAGCAGGCTTAAGTCGACTTAATTTACTCTGTGTCTACGTTTGAGTTTCCTTAATTCGACTTAAGCATTTCCTTAAGTCGAATTAAGGAAAAGTTAGTTCAAATTAGTAAAACCTTGTTTTACTTCTAACTAACCCTTAATTCGAACTAGTTAGTTCAAATTAACTCAATGTGGACATGTTAGTTCGAACTAACCGGCACATTGAGCTTAATGCAACTGACTAATTTGAACTAAGCAAGTGCCATGCATGGCACTTGCTTAGTTTGAACTAGCATTCTAGTGGGGGCATGCTAGTTCGAATTAAGTTAATTTGAACTAATAAAATTAGAGTGACCTGGCTGGAGAGCCCAGTTGCAAAGAGCATATGGAGTTGGAGAGAAGGGTGGACAGATTGCCAGAGGAGGGCACAGCATCTGGAGTGTAGCTAATCCCCAGAATGGTCAGGAGTTGGTTCCCTAACAGTGAGTGAACCCCATGACACGTGGGAACAGAGTGTACATTTTAATCAAACTTTAAGGTCACTTTTAAAAAAAAATCCTGCTTCTTAGAACATGACAGTGGAGAACATATTGTAAAGAAAAATTCTGTAGCACCGAGGCAAATTGACTATACAATTTCTAGGTGTCTCCATTACTAATTTCTACAATTCTCCGATCCTTCCTGCTCTACTAAAAAGATATTTTCCCTCATATTTTATCTGGTGCCTTCTTTTCATCTTTTAGTAGAAGAGCGTATATGATGTACATAATAGTCACCCTTGAAAATGTGCTAATTTTGCCATAGTAAATAGGCCTCAATATTTGCAGTTTTCTCTATACTTACTACACAGAAATAACTACTAAGAAATAACACAAATATCAAGATTATTTATTTAATTATCTGAGGCAATTGACAATTTTTTGAGTGACCACTATACCTGCAAGAACCTTTTCCAACAATATGTTCAAAATAAAACACAGAATTACTGGCATTCCTTATCATTGCCTTCGGATTGTTGTCTTATCTTCTTGACTATCATTTTAGGTGAACTAAAGTAATTGAATATAACCAGGATTATTTTTAAAATGAGAGTATAGTCCACTATGCTGAGTCATTGCAACAAAATTCTACTAGCAAGGACTGCACATGAAGCTACACTTTAGAAGATTTCTGATTTTCTATCAAAGTTATAAAGTCAATCAGTTATTTATTTCAGCTGAATATTTGATTGCACAGTGTGTTTGGTTTATAAAACTACATCTTAGTACAAAAAGATGCCTTTGTGTTACTGTTGACATATTTTTGCCTGTTCTCTCCATCTTTTTATCTGTTCGCCATCTCTTGCATCCCAAGTTTTCTTAATGATAATACATAACCTCTCACTCTATCCTGTAAGCTGCAATACCGATTCTTTGCCTACTGCTGATAGCAGATCATTCACTTCTTTCTTTCCTTCCTCTAGACAAGAAAAAGAGGAGGCAATGGCAGGGGGATGGGTGAGGATGGAGAACTTCTTGGAAAGAATAATATATCAGGTTCTGGGACTTTGCAACTCCCCCTCTTGGGTTGAATAACATGACTTGCCCACCCTGGCCTTTCTGCAGCACCACCAGACTGGCCACAGCCAACACCAATCAAGACTGTATTTGGCTGGAATTTCTGCATGAATTTCTGCTTCATTTTTATGGTATTTAGGATGAAGTACTTGCAGTACTAGAACAAACGAGGACTCCTGTGGCCCGTCTAAAGACTAACAAATTTATTTATCGCATGAGCTTTCGTGGAAGAAAATCCCACTTTGTCAGATGCTTTGAAGATGAGAAACGTATAGAGTGGGAGAAAATTGCAGTACTAGGACACCGTAATGCTGAATCACAAGATACAGTACTAAGCGCTGTGCCCAAAAGGTGTGTTGAGCCATGGGCAAAGATTCAAGAAAAGTAGGTTTAAAACAAAACCTGTGTTAGAAAGATGAGTGAGAAACATTTTATCCTAATTAAAAACATGTCACAGAAATTGAATTCACTGATAAAGTACTCTTCCAAAAATTGGAAAAGTGAATGTATTCATTTAATCCACCATGGTATTGTCATCACGTTTCTTCTTCCTGAAGCTTCCAGGATATTTATTTGAAAGTATTGCAGGAGAATCCTCAGTTGCCCTTTGTTCAGCAAAGATGCTTTACCACAACTAAAATGATTATGTTCCATGGCAACTCCTATTCCTGCTTTCATTTACGTTTTATGCACTATCTGTTGCAAAGTGTTCATGTGTCCTTGCATTTCTAGTTGTGTGCACAATAGCCAGGTGCATCTTTTTTAATTTTCAACCCACAGGAGCAAATTTATATCTCTGTCTTCATACTGCAGAGGCCCCTTGTCAGAGGAAGTGGTGTAGCTTCCTAAATTTGGTGGGAACATGCAAGAGGCAGATAGGGCTGAAGTAGGTTCAGAATCATGGCAACCCCAACTCAGCCTCGCTAGTTTCAGAATCTGATGAAGGGCCATGGCTGCCCTCATGAAACAAAGAGGGCACAGACCCCAGCAACAAAGGCAGGTTGCACTGGAGACATAACAGCTTTGCTGTTTGATTTGTTTGGAGTTTACTGACTGTTAAGCTACATGAAGGCAATATGGCCATAGACTTTGATAATGCGTGTTTGTTTTAGTTGAACAAGATCCTAGAAGTAATAGAAGTGAAAGAAGGTTTTGAATAATTTGGATCTCTTCTGAATTTTCTCTCTAGATCAGGGGTCCTCAAACTTTTTAAACAGGGGGCCAGTTCACGGTCCCTCAGACTGTTGGGGGGCCGTATTATAGTTAGAAAAAAACGTGAACGCGTAGCTATCACATCTGCTGCTGGCCTGTGTTTCTGGGTACTGGGTGGCAGGCAGTAATGCATCCACACACTTTTTGTTGGTGCTGTGGGCTCCAGCCAGGCCCAGAGTGTGGGACTGACCGATGTTAGCCTGCTGGCCTGCTGTTGTGTACGCAACTAGTAGCCAATGTTCCCTCTAGGTTTGGTGGCTTGTGTGCAAAATTTTCAAGCCGTGTGAAAAACTTTTTCAGAATAAATTTTTGGGGAAAACTCACAAGACAGAAATTATAGGCATTAATTGAAGATAAAGTGATTGTAAATAGAATTAATTAATTGTGTTTAATTAATTTAATTGGAATGAATTTGGAATTGAAATCTAATTTTAAGAAAGGTTTTTATTTAAAATTTATTTTTAAAAAGTTTTAAAAAAGAAGGGAGAGAAAGAAAAAAGAGAAGGAAGGAGGAGAAAAAGAAAAAAAGAAAGAAAGGAAGGAAGCAAAGACAGAAAGAGCAGGAAGGAAGGAAGACAAAGAAGAGAAAAAGAAAAAAAGGAAAGGAAGAGGAAGAGGAAGAGAAAGAGAAAGAAGAGAAAGAAAGGCAGGGAAGAGAAAGGAAGGCAGGGGAGAGGAAGACAAAGAAGAGAAAAAGAAAAAAAGGAAAGGAAGAAAGAAGAGAAAGGAAGGCAGAGAAGAGGAAGGAAGGCAGGGGAGAGGAAGACGAAGAGGGGAAAAAAAGGAAAGGAAGGAAAGGAAGGAAAGGAAGAGGAAGAGAAAGAAGAGAAAGGAAGCAGCCCCGGGGGTCTGGAGGGGGCGGTGGGGGCTGCCGGCCTGCGCAGGGGTCCCTCCGTGCTGCGTGGGGGTTGTGACGGCCGCTGCACGGCTACGCACCCATGCAGCTTAAAGGGAACACTGCCCTCCACCCCTCCCCAGCCCCCACCAGTCTCCTTGTCCCCCCCACCCCTCTAATCCGGCCACTCTCCTTGTCCCCACCCCCACCC
>ML685841.1:2500507-2544739 GCA_007922175.1 Pelusios castaneus | reverse complement strand
TCCCCACCCCCACCCCTCTAATCCGGCCACTCTCCTTGTCCCCACCCTCACCCCTCTAACCCAGCCACTTCTTGTCCCCCCCACCCCTCTAACCCGGCCAGTCTCCTTGTCCCCACCCCCACCCCTCTAACCCGGCCCGTCTCCTTGTCCCCCCCACCCCTCTCCAGGCCTCCCTCCAGCCCCCTTACCTGGCCGGAGGCTGGGAACTACAGGGACGGCCGGCAGAGCTGCTTGTCGGCCAGGCCGCTCCCGCCCTGAGCACGCTGTATCTGCGCATGCTCAGGGCGGGAGATTTGAATCTCCCCAGCCCGGCCGCAGCCTGCACAGCTGGGAGGGAGCACCGGCGGGGACCGAACGCGGCCCCGGCAGGGCAGACAGACCCCGGCAACGGAGTCTGATCCTGGCCCCGTGCCGGGAGGCCGATGCTGTCGGCAGAGCAGGGCGGGGTCGGCTCTGGGCCGGGAAGTCGAGGCGGCCGGTGGGTGGGAGACTGGCAGCCTGCCCTGGCCGCGGCCACCCCGCTGCCCCAGACGCATGGGGCAGGCCGCAGCAGGGGCGGGGGCCGGGTAAATAACCTTGGCGGGCCGTATCCGGCCCGCGGGCCGTAGTTTGAGGACCCCTGCTCTAGATGCTCAGAACTCAGCCCTACCACAGGCACAATGGAGCAGGACCTGGAATTTGTCCCAAAGGGCAGTGTCCTAATTTTTGAAAGTTAAACTCCCCTTCAGAAAAATGGAAACAACTGTGCCCATCCCCTCCTGTTTCCTAGCAAATCCATCATGTGGTGGGTTTGTTAAGGCCTACTCATATCAATTTTTACACCATGTAGAGTACTGTAGGGTGCTCTCCCAATTTAGTCCTTTGTGCTTTCTGGGGGGTGGGAAGAGGAGAGGAGAGGAGAGCACCCCACACTTTGAGAAATGGTGGTATATAACTTCCTAATATGTTCCCCTCTTCCTTTATGTCATCACTGCAGAGTTAACTCAGGTAATAACCATCCAAGTTAGCCTAGTCTGGGCATAAGCAGTCAAACTGCAGTCTTGCTGGAGTTACTGTGTCTGCACTCAGCCCCACGTAGGGTGACTGTGTCCAAATTTTATAGGTATAATCAATATACTTGGGGCTGTTTCTTATATAGGCACCTGTTATGCCTAACCGCCTAACAATCCTCCAAAAGAGTTGACCAGATAACACAGGATTTAGAAGATGATTTAGCCTGCATCCTCATTGCAAAGTACAGCTGGGCAAAAATTTTCTGACAAATCTTTTTTCAGTGAAAAAGATAGATGCTGCCACACCAAAAAGTTTTGCAAATTCATGTTGGTTTTGCCAAATTGTTTATTCCAGAGAAAAATAATCTAAACGTTTCTTTTTTAAATGAAACACTTTAATCTGCAGGGTTAAAATGACTTTGTTTGAAAATTTCTTTTAATTTTCTTTTAAACTATCCCAACATATTTAAATATAGTTGAAATCTAAATGAAATATTTTGATTTTTTCAAAGTGAAATATTTCATTTGATCCCAAATTAATTTTCTCTGGCTTTTCAGTTCTCTGAACTTTTTTCCTAGCTAAAATAATATTTTTTGTCCTAAAATAATATTTTTGGCTTTTCAAAACATCCAATTAATCAAAAAACCGATTCGATCAGCTCTGCTGCAAAGCGGGTGGGTTACCAGTTTAAGTGAAAGTCTCAGGCTATGTACACACTGCAGACTTGTCCCACAATAAATTGTTGCGGGACAAGCAAAGTGTTATAACTGTAATGCTTTCCTCCTTCCACACAGAAATCCTTCTAATGCAAAAGAGCGTTCACACGCTCCTTTGCATTTTTGTTAGAAGGAGCAGAACATGGTAGGCACCTATCCCACCATGCACTGCACAGCCAGCCTTTAGGCTGGCAGCTGGGCTCTCTAGCTGCCGAGATCTAGCTGCCACCAGGAGTCCCTCAATTCACCCGGCTTCCCGGCTCCAAGCTAGGAAACCAAGCGGGTTGAGGGAATCCCCGCAGCAGGGCCCAACTGCCACGGGGATTCCCTCAAGCCGCCTGGCTTCACGGCTCTGGCCCCGACGCCAACAACCCAGGCAGCTGGTTGCTGGGCTCCCTGCTTCAGGGCAACAGCCACCCCCCGCCCTGGGACCCGGGAAGCCAGGCGGCTTCAGGGAATCCTCCTGGGCTACATGAAGCTCCTGCGCTGGAGTTCACTAGAGCAGTGAAATTGATAAATTTGACAGCTCCAGTATCCCAGAGTGGCACTCTGGGACATTTCCGGAGGCTGTCAAATATGGAAGGAGCTTACATACAAGTTCTACTGCAGATCAGCTGTTCCGCAGTAAGCCTAACCCCCCTCGTTTGGGTGGTTTACATGTTGCGCGGCAAGAGGGCTATTGACACGCAAGAAGCAACATTTGTGTGTGTACGCTCACAGCCTTATCGCGCGGTAAGGTTGCAGTGTATACAATGCCTCAATCAGGTTTTAGCCTAAATGCCAGCTAGCCCGGGTTTCAAGAACCACTCACCTCAGGTCTGAGGTTTTTGTTTGTGAAGAGGAGGTGGGCTAGGGGCAACACCCAAATAAGTAGATGGGTTAATTCTGCAGTGAAAACATACCTAAAAGTATGTTGTTTTATGAACTAGATCAGAAGTCTTCAAACTGTGGAGTGTTCTCCCCTGGAAGGCATGGAGGAATATTTGAGTGGGTGATGGCAGCCACCCCTAGGGCTGACTGTAGGAGCCTTTGTAGGGATGCAACAAAAATTATAGCTCAAAGGGGTGGCTCAGCTCAAGAGGTTTGAAGCCCGCTGAACTAGATAATGAGGTTGATCTTTAAAGTATCATCATCGGCAACTGAATTAGCAATTACTGAAGTAAATGGGGGCACTTCGTAGAACTATTATATCAAGTTCTCTGCAAACTCAGACAAATATTACTGCATCATGTACACTCACTTTAGTATTGAAAGTATTCTTTGCAACTAGGCACTAGGTACTTAGAGACAACTAGAGACTTAGGTCTGTTCTAGGCTATGAAGTCAGGTCATCTTGAGTACATCACTGCAAGCTATGAAAAATTTCACACCCTGTGTGACTGTAGATAAGCCGACCTAAGTATGGGTGTTGACAGTACTAGCCTGATGGATGCATTCTTCTCTTGGCCTATCTACCGCCTCTCAGAAAGGTGGATTTAATACAGTGATGGAAGAACCTTTCATTGGTACAGCAAGTATCTGCACTGCTATCGCATTTCTCCAGCAGGTCAACACTCCTGCGTAAATTGATCTAATTTATGTCATTTAGGGATCTGAAGAAGTGACTTTGCATTGTCCATACCAGTGCTATGTCAGCAGAAGAGTACTCTCCCCTCGGCATAGAGCACCTTCACCAGACACACTACCTGCCAGCGTAGACATACCCTTACTTTTAAAAAAGTACTTGAAATGAAAGTTCAGAGAGCTCAATTTTTCATTCAAACTGTCTGTGATGTCCTTCACATCTGCCCCAAGGGGGCAGGCCACACATTTTTGGGAAATGCTGCTTTTGAGCATGATAAGGTCCCTGACTAGGGACGTGGGGCTGCCACCAGTGTGGCAGGAGCTGGCTCCTCATCACTGTGAAAAAAAGGTGCTGGTACTCAGTATCCCTGAGTACCATCACAAAAAAAAGCCATGGTTATCATGCTCTACTACTGAAATTGAAAGAATCCTACTGACTTGAACAGGAGCTGGATCAAGATCTGTGTCTGGTGTACAAAAACAAAGCTGCTAAATGCTTCAAGGAAAAACAACAACAAACAACTCTGTAACCTAACAACCTTTTCAAAAACCTTGGATCATTATTTATCAAGCTTAGGAATAAATAATATACTATTTAAAGTAAGCTAGTTTATTAAGGTTATATTTCACCTTCAAATTAGGAAAATAATTTGGTGACAACAGAAACAGATGGAAAAATTAATTTGCAAAGCTGTTGGAAAAGAATCTTACACACCTAAATGTCTAGTTAGCATCCCTGTGACTCAAAACAAGAAGCACTTTGATTTTCACAAAAATATTTTTCTATATTATGATTATACATGCTGGTTATTAAAACATGGAACACTTTTATGGCTCTTTCCAACCCCTGAAAAAAGAAATGTATAATGGAAATGTTGACACAGTCTTTTATAATAGCTGCACTTTCAACAAACTGTGCAGTCGCTCATTCCTTCAGGAATACATTGGATTATACTCTTCCTTCTTTTTTCCCTCCTGGTGAGCAAGTTGGCTGAAAGAATACCGGGAGAATGTGTGTCATCCCTTCTGTACCTGCCTGCCGATCAGATCTGACAACCGGAGCAATCCTCAGTGTTCTGTTGGATTGAACACAGAGCATAGCCCACTTGCAGACCAGGAAGCCATGTTCCTCCACATTACCTCTTATAGAGGGCCAGGCGTAAATTAAACTATTGAGTCCTTCAAGATGCCTTTATATTTTGTTCCAAAACTAATAAGTGATTAAAATAACCATTCAGTATGTAGTAAGCCTCTCATGAAAATAATCTATATATATATATCATTGGAAAGGAAAGTCTGATCCTGTCTAAGATGGGGCAGTTATTTCTTCTGGCTAGTCTATATGTTTTTAATGCTGCAGCATTGAAAGCTCTTATGTTGTCATTCTGGAATTTGCATTTACACAACTCTAAGGTCACAAATAATTACTTTTTTGCTAATTATATTTGTTTCCCTGGTGAATTATGGCTAGTAATTGTTAATCATTTTAACTATATTTATGCTGTGGTTCTACCTTTCAGAAGCTCATGGAATAGAATTCCAAGTCATTGAAGGCCACTTTCTGAAGTACCTGTATTTGCATGGACTGATATAATGCCATTTATTTCAGGGGAGTTATTTCTGATTTCCACCAACATGAGAGGAGGATGAGGCCCAGCAATCACAGCTGGATGTCAAATTGTGTATTTTCTCCCACTAATGGCTAGTTACAACAACCCTAATTGGCTTTTGTTCCCACACATACCAAATTTAAACACAAATGCAGTAACTATGTGTAGATTTTTGTTTGTGCAAATGGGCCCCCTGTTTCAAAAAAATTAGCCTATTGGGATTCTTTTACTTCATACACCACTGAAATGAAACCACTTTTGAGCTGATGTTACTGAGAAGACTGTGACTATTTTAACCTTGATCCAAGCTAATAGTAGGTTAATTAAATACACTAAACCACATTTAGTTCATCACATGTCTGCATAGCAAAGAAAAAACACTAGACTCTCCAACTCTTTTTTTTTTCCCTACAAAGGTTATACTACTCTTGAACATGTTTTCTGAAAATACAGCTACAAGAAAAGAGTTGTTCTGTTCCCACCAGAAAATTAAACTTGTTTCTCTCTCTTTTTCCTCATAGAATATGTCGTTAGAATGAAGGTCAAAACTGTAGTCACCCAAACACAATACACAACTTCAAGGGAGTGATGTGACTAATAAATCTCTGATTTACAAGTATGGAGCTATACGTGTAAATGGCATATCTGAGACATCTGTGTAAAAAAGAGAGCACCCAGTGGCCCTTATTTATTCAGTACATGCTGTAGGTGTCACTATATTCTGCCATAAAGCTCTGGCTAAGTGAGTACAAACACAGGTGTGTAGTGAGAGATGGGGCGGAAATGACTGTAAAACATTTTTGTCTCTCTCTGCATCAGGCTTGTGGTGTTAAATTAACATGCTAAAATGTAAGCAATTGACCCATTTTAGCTTGCAGTCCTGTTTGTGTATATGTTGGGGAGGAATTAGTTAGTGCAGTGTTGTGTTTTAATGTGGTTAAAGGAACCTTGCTTTTCTGCTTTTCTTGTAAACAGGGTTTTCAGGGGAAATTCTTTGAAGTGCAGAGATCTAAGATGGCCAGTTTTGAATCCCTCGTGAGGTACTACAGAGGAACAGTAAGTATCTTATAATGCTTGCACTTCGAATAAATCTTTCTGGGCATGTTGACAAGCAAGATAAAAAGTGGATTATTAAAAGATAGTGCTTTAGATAAATAGGATGTTCATATGACTTGTGACATTGAATTTGACAATCTTAGATATGATGGAAGATTTTACTGTTTCTCTCTCCATACTTAGGAAGGAGAAATATATGACTATTAAGGATCAGGTTTTCAACAGAGCTCAGCTTTCACTCACGCTCCAAAATATGTGGCCAGAGTTTCAAAAGAGATCAGCAACCATGTTGAAATTGCAAGCACATTGAAGTCAACAGGAGTTTTGCCGCTGGACTTTTTGGTGCCGAGATGTCACCCCTAATGTACTGAGATCTTTTGAAAAATTAGCTATAGTTGTCTCAAGGAGTTTCTAGGCACTGAGCACTGCTGAAAATCAGTATTTACTCCCTACCATATCTCACTCATTGGATAAAATGGGTGTGTGTATAGATATAATACTGTGAGACCAACATGCCTACAACAACATTGCAAACATATATAAACAAAATTTCACAGTGCTGCTAAAGCATATGTCATTTGCTGGTAGTTTCATAACTGTTTATTAACAGCATCGCAACTTCAGAAGCAGGCTTTAGATTTTAATACTGGCATGCTAAAATGGTGCTGTTTTTCTATGTTTGATTTTTCTGTCTCTCCCTTTTTCTTTGAGTAGGAAAACTGAGAAGAAAACAGTATTTTATTTTTTGGTTTTAATAATATTTTTATTATGAAAAAAATTGGATTGACTCCATAGTTAAGACTGCCTTGATATTTGTGCTTAATGCAGGACTAAACTCCCTCTTTTTTTTAAATGGTAAAGACCTTATTTAGTTTCCAAGTTTGGCACAAAGACTCTCCATAGGACAATATAATTAGCATTTGTATAAAGCTATTTAGAGTGTGTAGGGAGGGTGGCTAAAGAATGTAAGTTTTGGCTAGTGCAGTTGGCTGATGGTTTTAGAGGTTTAGAGTTCTGAAAAATCATATCACTTAGAACTTTAAAAATCCTCCAAGGCCTGAATTGTATAACAGTCACTTATGGTGGTGAATACTTAAAACTGTTGAGACGTCAGAAAGATTATCCATGGGAAACTGTAAATTTCAATCTCACTGAGTCAAAGCACTCAAGCATGTGCCTAACTTTATGTACCTGAGTAATTTCATTGGGTGCGTCTACACTTACAAGTTAGGTTGCCTTAAGGAAGCTTAAACTACTCCGCATCCACAGTGGGCTTTCCTTAAGTCAACTTAAGCATTTCCTTAAGTCAATTTAAGGAAAAGTTAAGTTGACTTAATAACACCTCGTTTTAGATCAACTTAAGCCAGTGTGGACGGGGATTAATGCCTAAATTGACCTTATTAAGTCGATTTAAAGTGTTAAGTCAACTTAATAAGGTCGAAAAGGGGCTATGTCTACACTAGAAAAGTTAAGTCGACTTTTGTTAAGTCAACTTAATAAGGTCGACTTTAAGTCGACATAAAGTCGACCTTATTAAGTCGACTTAATAAAGTCGACTTAACTTTTCTAGTGTAGACATAGCCATTGATTTCAGTGAGGCTGCTTAACTCTGATGCTTTGGGGCACAAGATTTTGAAACATATGCTTAAATTCCATTTACTTTAATAACAAATAAGATCATACTTTAAGTTAAATACATACTAAAGTGCTTTTCAGAATCAAGAGCAATTAAGTATATTCTGAACTTTTGAGAAACCGAGCTGGTCGAAATTTTTCAAATAAAAAATTTTGAAATCACGTCATTTTTTCAAAAATAAATATTTTTTAGATTTTTTTTTTAAAAGAATCTAACAAAGAGACACGGTGGGCTAGGTACTGTCTTTTATTGCATCACTTTCTGTTGATGAGTCAAGCATTCAAGCTTACACAGAAATGACATTTAATGAAACATTATCAAAATACTGCATATTTGAGAAATACACTGTAACAATCTTTAAAACAGCAGCCTGCCACGAAAGCCTTTTACCTAACTGAAATAAGAGTCTATAAAGTCACCAGAAAATGGTTACTGGACATGTCACAAAGAACCATGTTGCAAATGAACATTTAAGATATACAATATTAATTGTTGAAATGTACTGTAAAACTTGCAAATATATAAAAATAGTTTTGGTTTTCTTCATGATTTTCTATAACTTTTAAAAAATTATATAGGATGTCAACATTTTTATTATAAAGATAGAGAAGGTACATGTTGGTGTGGTGTTGCATAAAGGTTTTATTGGCATTACTTTCATATCTCAGTAGTAGTTTAGCCATGAATAGGCCCATCCTCCCAAAGATGACAACAACCTTTTATCACATCACACACCATCATGTATTTTTATGCTATGTATTTCACAGGAAGAATATTTTAGAAACATTCCAGTGAGTATTAACATTTTTTCTATGATTTCTAATTTTTGCCTGCTGGACAAGAACACTGAGACCAGCAGTCTACACTCATGGAGAGGATGAGAAAAACTGTAAATCAAGACATTTTAGAATGATCTAAGGAGGCTTTTCTATAGGTCAATGTATTGGTTTTAAGGTCAGATATCTAGGAACCTATTAGAGTTCAAAACAAAGCAATACATACTATTGAAAAGGGTGGTGGATTTCCAGATCCTTTCCATTGGAACTGCACTCTCAGGGCCTCACTAGCCATAAGTCTTACCTAGACTTCACTTTGAAGGTGGGTTACCCTACTGGAAACAAACCCTGTGGAAAAGGTTGCACTACCTCAGGAAATGTCACAGGCTTGTGGTAGGATACACATCCCCTTTATCCTTCCTCAAGACTCAAGCCCATGAGCTTATCCCCTGCTTAAACAGAGCCAACCACCTTCCAGACTGGATATCCACACTTCTCATGGACCTTGGGAGTCCTGGAAAGAGTGTTGTGGAGGCAAGATCTGCCATGAAGGGCCCCTTTATTAAGTACATCCCAGGGGCATTATGTGGTCATTTGTTTTCATTCACAGTTACTGTGCCATTGCTATGTGAAAGACTGATTATGTCCTGTATTTTCTATATTCAAGTAATGTAGTATCTGCAGGAAATATGGGTAGAATTCTAACTTTTTAACCATGGCAACCATTCATTGTATAAGCACAACTTTACAGAACTATAGGGATTTACAGCAGATGAAGATCTTTTCCACAGTATATAATTCATACACAGAGGTGATAAATACTGCCGCTTTTGAAAAGAGCCTGTATCAATACAGTCTGTGTAAAAGAAGCATCTTGGTGAAAATAAAACAAATATGATTAGATAGAACTATTTGTTCTAAATATCAGGTCAACATAAAAGTGTATATGCAAAAAAAAAAAAACCCAAAAAAACCCAACCTTTTCACTTGTGAATGTAAACACTGCAGGGCCCACAGAGCTACAGCTAACAAAGTTTGTTAGCATACAGATGTGTGATACCTTTTAAAATCCTTGCAGTATCTTCCTACCTGCTGTGCTTAATTTCAGATTCAAGTGCTGTCATTAAGAAAAACCTGCTTTCTTCTTTATACGTGCCCTACATTGCATCATTTTTTTCTCAAATATTTTCCTGAGGCCACATCAACCAGCCCTTATTGAAAATCTGATCTTTAGCCTGTTTTTAAAAAATATTTCATGCACACATCTGTCTCATTTGTAAAATGGCAACATCTCTTTTCTTAATTGTTCTCTTACCATTGGGCTTACATACATTCCCTGAAAAATCTCTACTGTAAAGTTTGTAGTTGAGTGGTAAAGAAAAATGTTACTATCTGGGAGACTGTTACATCTCTCTGAAGATTGGCTGCTCTCAGCCTAATTCTCATTTTGATTTATCTGGCTTTAGATATACCAGTATTAAACTAGCAAAGACAAGCAATGAACTAAACCCTGGAGATAAATTAGCCATTGTATCTGGTCCATTAATCTCCTCTTCAATTCTAGAGAATTGTGGCTCACCCAGACCCAGAGATCAAATAAAATGCCTAATTGGGAAAATCCTAAACAAGAGTATCCTGTGGAGCTTGAATTTATTTGTCAACTGTTCAAACAACTATGTTGTTTATATGTAATTAAAACCCTGAAACTTTTCCACCTCTGTATCTTAATCCCTTATTCTTTAAACACAGGAGGGTGATTGAGAATTGTTTTCAATTAACTGGAATAGAGAGGGACACTTATTCTAAAAAGATAGTTTTGTTGTGAACATTCTGCCAAACATGCTGAGCATTTTAGATCTAAAGATCAGATTTGAGGGATGCTCTGAAAGTTTTCATTATAGCTGTTACCATAGATAATGGATATTATGTGCATTCAGAAATGTTTGGATTAAATAGCATGATTCAATGAACAATGAATTATGGTATAAATAAATGTTATAAAAAATGTAAATGAGGACTTTAACAGAGATAAAAATTGGCATATTCTCTGCTTGTTTCAGCCATTCAGCTCAGTGAGCTTATGAGGTACTAGGGCACATATTTTGAGATGGACCAGTGCCTATCCTTGCTTTTGTGGTTTTTTAAATTAATCTGTAAGGCATCTCATCAAAAAAGTCTCTAAACAATCTACTTAACCATCAGAAAAGGTGTGACCTCTTTTGAGGGAAAGTCCATGAAGTGTTTGTGACAGGGCAGCATGGGTGGTCTTCTGACTCTTCTCAATTTCTTTGGTCCTGGTCAACCTGATTTAGATTTTGGTATGTCACAGACTGCAATGACTGCATCAGCTGATGCTCTCTTCCTAGCAATGAATGAAGATAAAGTGCCTGTGCTGATTCTTTTAGAGCTGTTAGCCTGCTGACGTGAATCGTGAGATTTTGTTCATCTTCAAGGCCCATTGGAAAAGAATGGGGTGTGTCTATAGTCTATAACTCTCTTTCCTTAGAACAGACAAAGATGAGGAAGGAGCGGGAAGTACTGAGGATACTCTCTGAGATTTGGACCAAAAAATCACCTTTTTTGTGTTGGTTTCAATCTGTTTTTTTCTCATTTAAAAATAAAAAGAACTCTCAGGAAAGACTGAAGCTTATTTGACAAGAAATGGGACATCAACTGTAGACAGAGAAAGATTTTGTCCCTCCCTCCCGCCCCCCCCGCACTCTATAGAAGTGGTTTTCTTTGTTTGATTTGACCTGTCAGTTGTAAATTGCACACTACAAATAGTGAATAAATGAACAGTTTGTGAATGGCAAACACATTGAAATTTGATAAGCTATTCAGGCACTTTGAGGGATAATTTATGAAAATCAGGATTTGTTTTCTAACAGAAAAAAGGGCAGTCTTTTTATTCAGAATTTATTTCCAACAAATAATCGGGCCAGCACTATTATCTAGTTCTTTCCTCTTTATTGTTTTCCACTGTGCTATAACTATTTCTATCAACATTAATCCTTGCTTTTATTTCTGAATTTTCAGAGCCAAATAACACACCTTATATTCTTATGGACATACAAAATAAAATTCTTGGGTTTTTTCCATTAATTGAATATTTTCAGCTACACAAATTGTTGTAGTGTACTCTGTTTCTTTTTTGCCACTGGTTCTGCTTCCACATTTACAATAAAAAGTGCTAATTTATTTCTTCCCCCTTAATATTCATAATTGGTGTGACATAGATACCTTTGGTGACTTTTAAATCCTTGTATTACATTATATACAGTCATACTTATTTGATGTTCTTTCTATATGACTTGCCTTTATTTATCTATATTGGCAGATATAGCTCCATTATCTCTCTCTCAATTAGTATTTAGAAGACATGTTCTTCATGTGGAATGGCCCAAATCCTCAAATTAACATAGTGTCATTGCATCACTTAATAGTACAAATTGTCCCTTTCTTTTCACTTTTGGTCTTTAATTTTTCAGTCATTTTCTCTCACATACTTGCTCTCTCATGGTTTTAGAGACCGATATTAATCTCACAAGTGTGGCTCTAGTAAAAATTAATTTTGAGCTTTGGGTGGTATTGTAAAGATAATGAGAGTCCTGATCAAATTAAAATACCAGATCTTTCTTCTTAACGTAGTCTTTTCTCCACCGCGGGAGAGAGGTGAATGGACTCTCTCGTCTTTTCTCTCACTTTTCCTATAATCAGTCCATGTCTTCCTTCCCATCATTTGTGAATATTTGACTTCCCTTCTTTCCCAATCAGTTCAATTTCAGTGACTCCAAACATGCACCTGCACCAATCAGTTGTCCTCTGACTCAGAGCTGCATTGGTGCCCCTCAAATGACAGTTCTGATGCCAAGATTCCAAAGACCCTGCATTGTTATATGCCCAATAGCATTTGTTATATGAAAGTGTGTTCTGCAAAATGAATTTTAGTCATAATTTGTAGACTCCAAGGAAAGATTACTTGCAACAGTTCCATGCTTCTGGCTTGAGAGTTACTATCCAACAACAGTTTGACATCCTATGTGAAGTGAGTTGGTGGTCCTACCAAAGTTCCAAGTGGACCCACATCACTAAAGCTATTGCTTCCAGTTGTTCCCTTATTTTATCTTCTTCAAATAAATCAAGGACTGAATAAGCTTGGGAATAAAGTACACTAGAATCCTAGGGTTATGAACACATCAGGAATGGAGATTGTTTGTAACTATGACAAAATATTATGGCTGTTCTTTCAAAAGTTTACAAATGAACATTGACTTTACACAGCTTTGAAACTATAATATGAAGAACAAGAATGTTGCTTTTAACCATCTTAAATTAAATGAAACAAGCACAGAAACCGTTTTCTTTGTCAATTTCCTTCAAACTTTATTTTTATAGTATTTTACATTTAGCAGAGTACTGTAGCGCCCCTCCCCCACGCCTGATGACCTACTTCTAGTTCTAAATGAGGTGTGTGATTGATGGGTCAGTTCGTAACTCTGGTGTTCATAACTCTGAGATTCTACTGTACCCTCTTTAACCCTTATATCTGGGCCTATAGGAACAGCTTGAAGCACATTGGGAGGCAGCATGGAGAAGAAGCATGAATCTCAGCTGCCCATGCTGCACCTATGTTGTGGGTAATTAGATGAATTCAGTCACTAGTGCTGTCAATCTGGTGCCTTCCATGATCACTAAATTCATATTAAAAACATTCTTTTTGTTGACAAACCTGGCAGAGGTAGTTTTTGAGTAATTAACTCAGATACTGAACACCAATCCAAAATGTTGTGTAAAATTAATTGATGAGGCTATCTGTCAGAAGCAGGTAACATTCCATTACCCATGGATGTAGTCACTTATGAGGATTTCAAAACTCTCACATCTCTAAACATAATACAGTGAACAGATGTGAACTAAGTGTAGGAGAGCCATTGTTTCCACTGTGAATGGAAGTTTATTAGAAGGGACTGGAATAGAAATCCATGAACATGAATGCAATGCGAATAAATTAAATGTGTGCACACTAACAACCCAAAAACTCAATGGGTAATGGGCTAATATTGAATGGTGCTTGATTTCCACTGGTCAGATTGAATTCCCTTTTCTCCATCTGCTAGCTCTTCCCAGGCTCATCACATGACTTGTAAATATGTAAGTATTCAAACTAGCTACATGCTACTGTTTCTGACAGGGCGAGAAATAATTGGCCAGTTATAAATTACAGTGCAAATATATAATTTGTCATTCCAGAAGGAGAAGCATCCAAGGTTCTTGCCAGGTGAATATCAGATCAGTGTCAACATCCATAATTAGAGCCGCCAGCAAATTTAACTCATTTTCTGAATCTTCAATACATTGAAAGCATAAAATAAAACAGGATTTATTTAAAACAGTGAAGGTCCATGCACCTTAAAGACTAACAAAATTCTTCAGGCATAAACTTTTAGAATCATAGAAACTGGAAGGGACCTTTGTGGAAGGACCTTTGTGGAAGGGCCTTTGTGTGGCTTTTATTTTCCTTCCGTTGTTTTTTGTGAGGTAATTTTTGTAATGTAGATATCTGTTCACTGAGAGTGAAATCAGTAAGTTATTTCCCATAGAGCACCAGAAAGCTGTCAGATCAGGCCTGGGTTCAAACCTGATGCTGGTAGCTCGACTGACTGAAATCTTCTAAGTATCAAACAGATGCAGCATTGGGACTACTAGTAAAAGCGACCTCACTTTAGCGGATCCAGTGTGACAGTGACTTAGAAGTGGCAGACAAGGTTGCATCCATTACCAGAAAATAATTTCAGTAGTCAATTAAGGCTTTTATGATTGTTTACAACATCCCGCTGTGATGCAGTATACCTTAAAGTAGCACTCTACAACCCCCATATTCATATATGGCTGTGATATTTCATACAAAGCATATCACTAAAAAAAAAAAATTCACAGAAAAAGTCATGATCTGCTGAAACCCATTGTTCTGCCAAAATATGTGTGTCATGAGAGTGTGTGAAATTAGGATGTTTTGGCTGTATGGCTGTTATAGAAATATGTTGTGAGTTTGGGAGTCACCTACTGCTAGCTCTCCTGTGACAGCAACAAACTAAGGCTATGTACACACGATCAGATTAAAGCGCAACATGGCAATCGCGCTATAAAAAACACATGATCTTTATTGCGGGATAGCGTGTACACATGTCGCTCCTTGTAACGCAACAGAATTCTTTGCAATATCGCGGTGTAGTTCAATGAATTCTGGGCACCTATCCCATAGTTCAATTTTCCCTCAATCTGCGCTTGGAATCATGGGATGAAGGAAAGGAACGCAAAGCGCCATGGGTAAACTCTCAGTTTCCCGTGGTGCACTGTGTTCCCCTTGCATCTTCCTCATTGCCAATAGCAACTTGTGCCTATTTTCAACAGTGCAGAGACGCACCGCACCACTTGCGAGCAATCACAACAGCGACAGCATGGATCCTGCTCTGATCTCCACTTTCGCCTTCAGCATTCTAAATACATTTGGCTGGTTGCTCAGTACGCAATGAGCTCCAAGTCAGACGAGGATGCTGAGGAGCAGGGGCTGATCGATGCCATGCAGAGCAACAGTACTGCATTGCTCAGCTCCTTCACCGATCATCTGCACACGGTGCAACGCCATTTCTGGTCACGAGAGACGAGCACCGAGTGGTGGGATCGCGTTGTTATGCAGCATGTGGGATGATGAGCAGTGGGTACAGAACTTCCGAATGCAGAAAGCAACCTTTCTGGAACTGTGTTCAGAGTTGGCCCCTGCCCTGCGACGTAAAGACACCAACATGAGGTCAGCCCTAACCGTGGAGAAGCGTGTTGCAATTGCTGTCTGGAAGATGGCAACTCCTGACTGCTACTGGTCGGTTGCAAACCAGTTTGGAGTCGGGAGGTCCACCTTCGGATTAGCCCTCTCACAAGTCTGCTGAGCCATCAATCGCGTTCTGCTATGGAGGATGGTGACATTGGGCAATGTTCATGAGATTGTGGACGGCTTTGCTGCCATGGGATTCCCTAACTGTGGGGGAGCCGTAGACGGCACACACATCCCTATTTTGGCTCCAGACCATCTCGCGACCGAGTATATCAACAGGAAGGGCTACTTCTCCATGGTGCTGCAAGCACTCGTGGATCACAAGGGGCATTTTACAGACATCAATGCTGGGTGGTCGGGAAAGGTGCATGATGCCCGCATTTTCAGGAACACTGGTCTGTATCAGAAGCTGCAAGGGGGTACCTTCTTCCCTGATCAAAAAATTACTGTGGGGGATGTGGAGATGCCCATAGTCATCCTCGGAGACCCAGCATACCCACTGATGCCATGGCTCATGAAGCCGTACACTGGTAACCTAGATCGCAGCAAGGAGCAGTTCAATTACAGATTGAGCCGCTGCAGAATGACTGTGGAGTGTGCCTTCGGCCGTTTAAAAGGGCGCTGGTGATGTTTGTATGGGAGGCTGGACTTGGCGGAGGACGAGATCCCTGCTGTGATTGCGTTGTGCTGTGTCCTTCATAACATTTGTGAAAGTAGGAGAGAAAAGTTTTCCCCAGCGCGGGCTATGAGGCACAGCGCCTCGAGGAAGCATATGAACAGCCAGCCACTAGGAGTATTAGGGGGGCCCAAGGAGAAGCTGTTCGCATAAGGGAGGCACTCAGGGACCATTTCAATGATGCCCTCCCCTAGTTAACTTCCAGGGCGCATCAGGTGCACCTTATGAGATTTTCAATGTGTACAAATAAAGCCACTCTTGAAATTATTTGTCACTGTTTTTATTAAAACCTAAAGGGGGGGGGTTACAGTTGGGTGTAGCTGCGGGTCTCTAAAAAGTAGCTCTGGGTGGGACTGGATGTTGCAGTGTACCAGGGGGACGGGTGGCCTGCAAAGAAATTCTTTGAAGGACTACGGGGTGTGGGAGGCAGACACTGCTGAACTGTATGGAGTGGAGCCCGTACATTAATCGCCTGGACTGCAAAGCAATCATGCTCTTGAGCAGTTCTGTTTGCTCCTTCATCACGCTTATCAGTTCATCCCTGTGTTTCTGCCTCCTCTGTTGGGATTCCTCTCTCCAGGCTCGATTCTCCCTCGCGGATTCCTGTGCTGTTTTCAGCAGGTCCTGAAACATATCCTCCCTGTTTCTTCGAGCATGCCGCCGAATGTTTCTCATGCGGTCAGCTGGGGTAGACACCGGCCTTGTGAAGGTCGAATCTAATGAAAAAAGAATAATAAAGCCGTTGTTAACACAGAGGCTAGATAACCAATGTAACCTTCCAGTAGCACATTCCACTGGAAGGTGCAGGGCAGTCAACATCCTATGCTTTGCTGAAGCGGACAAGGTACGTCCTAATAGAAACCTTACTGGGGGCTAACATTCTGTACAGGGCACACAGATGGAACCTGATATCTCTCTCCTCAGAGTGCCCCTGCCAGCTAGAATACATATCCTACATGCCACCGGTTGCAAGCCAGGACCATATGCTGCTGCACTGTGTGCTGCCATGGTTCCCAGGGCTGTGCTTTGCAGCTGGCGATGCAGAGTATCCGTCTTTGGGAGCGTAGACACAAACGCTCTCCCATCTAACCTTAGTAGTAGGCTCTGGAGGTACATCGAGGAAACCTTTACTGACCTAAATACAGATGATTTTTTGACAATCACTGCTTGTGTTGATGCACTTCTAATGAATGTATAACCTTCGGGTGGGCTAAATTCATTTAGTTGCCCTTCTCCAGTGTCCCACAGAAATCAATCCCAACCCCTATGGGGAAAGCAGCTGGAGACCCAGGATCCAGTCTGTACAGGACTCACAGCGAAGCTTGCTCAGAGCTACACTCACACATTAAAATACTACTAAAAACATAACAATGAACTTTATTAACTACTAACTAAATAAACCTTATCCTAAGAAAACAAACTACAATTAACCAAGAACAATCCCTTGCATGACAGATCCCCAAGAGTCCCAAAGTCTGTGTGGAGTTCACCCAACTCTTAGCTACAGTCTCTGTTCCAGTGTGGAAGCTTGAGTGGCAAGAAATAGCTGTCCTCTTCTTCTTTCTTTGCTGGGATCCTCTGTAGCATTCCATGCAGGCTTTCTCTTCTCCTCTGCAACCAGCCCTCAGTCCCATATGCATGTCTGCAAGGTCTGTTGCAAATGACTCCTTTACATGGAGAAAACATCTTGTTCACTCCTGGCTCAGCTCCTCTCCAGAACACTGAGCACATGGTCTCCCCTCAAGGCAGCTCCTGCCTGCTGTCTGCTCAGGCTGCTGCTCTCCAGTCATCTGACTGACAACATCACATCACACCAGCAGGGTACACTGTGGAGCATGCTTAAATTGCTACCACTCCCTGCTTCTGGAAGTTTCCAGTTGTGGGTTGCTAATCTGCCCAACAACAGTAACTCACCCTCAGCAGGTCTCTCAGAGATACCCTTTTCAGGCATATGGGTTACAAATGCACAGTAAAGAGCTTGCACAGCGGGGACTGAGACAGCAAGCACCCCCACCCCGGATAATGATATTTTAGCAGGAGCCATAGCTGCACGAAAGAGAAACTTATCGGAACCCCCCTCTTCCGCCTCAGAGGACACACTGCAATTCATGTCTTGGGTGGACGTCTCAGCGGGGGTGCAGAAGAGCTCCTGGCTACACGCTGTTGCGCTTTCCTCCAGGTCATCCTCCATCTCCTCCTCCTCATCGATCATGTCCTCATCCTGCTCAGGTCTGGCATTCAGTGGATGAGGGGGGGCCGATGTGTCCACGGGACTCTTTGCAGTGGTTGTGGGGTCCCCACTGAGGATGGCTTCTATCTCCTTATAATACCTGCATGTAGCAGGCGCTGATCCCGAACAGCGGTTTGCCTCCTTCGCTCCGTGGTAGGTTATTCTTAGCTCCTTCATCTTTGATCTGCACTGCACAGTGTCTCTATCATAACCTCTCTCTGACATGGCCCGAGAAATTATGCCAAATGTATCATAATTTCGCCTGCTGCCGCGTAGCTGCGCCTGCACAGCGGACTCTCCCCAGATGCTGATCAGGTCCAGCACCTCTGCCGTGCTCCAAAGGGGTGCGCATCTTCCACGACGGTCCGCCATTGCTACTGATGGTTGGAGCTGCACTCCAGTCCACGAGGAAGAGAACAGGAAGTGAAACAGACGAGAAATTCAAAAATCCCGGGAATCTGATCAGAGCGGGGACTGTTTTGTCATGGCCACAGAGCGGGTGGGGAAGACCAGAGAGGACAACTTTGGAATGCTAGGACACTTCCGGAGGCCAATCATTGCGCGATAAGCATACACACGAGTGGAAAGGCGCCACAGCTGTTCCGCGTTAACTGCTACCACTCTCGTCGAGGTGGTTTTTGTATTGCGCTACAACAAGGCAGTTAACGCGCAACAGCCCTATTGCACGTGTGTATGCTGTTGTTGGTATCGCGCGGTAATGATTGTTAATGCGCGATAAAGTGATCATGTGTACAAGGCCTAAGTGACCAATACCCAGTGTGTGTTTAAACAACCATTAATCAGCAAGAGAGTTGTAAAGAAGAGATTTACATTTCTGTAAGAGAGTTGTACAAGCAGTATACAATGGGGATTGCTCAACTCTATGACTCAGTTGCACAAGACCACACCAGATGGATTGCTCAACTCTGGAAATCAGCAACGTCTATCATGATATGTTTGGACTAGTGTTTTCCAGGCACATGGACTGTAGATATAAAATAGGGGACAATGGCATCATGCTTTTACCTTTTCTCCACCCCCACCTATTCTGAAGGCAACAAGAACACTGGGAACACAAAGACTTGAAATGAAGACACTGGTCCCAGGCATAAGATGCAAGCCTGTGTGTTAAGGACTGTAGCCTGCCTGCAACATCAAGACTGCTTGATTCAAATACTGCTTAGTTTAAGATTTAGACTGCATACTTTTTATTTTCTTTGACAATTTTCTCTGATCTTCATGCCCACCATTTATAATAACTTAAAAGCTATCTGTAGTTAATAAACTTATCAGCCGAGTTTATTTAAAGTGCTTGGGAAATCTGCTCAGATTACAAAGGCTGGTGCCATGTCCACTTTTCTTTGACAAAGTGGCAAAGTAATAAATTTGCATTGTTCAAAAAGAAGGTCTTGACGAGTGCAAGATGGTATATTTCTTGGGTGGAAGGCTGGGGATTTGAAAAATTTGCAGGCATTTCCCTTTGTGTGGTTCATGAGTGGTTTGGGCAGCCTTCATGCAATTTAGCTGGGTGTGCCTCTGCATGCTGGTGTCACTTGCAAACATTGTGAAAGACAATTCAGTATTCAATCTTTCAGCACATTAAGGAGAATTCTCTAGATATCAAGAGACACACTTCTGGAAATTCGCTTTGTACGTGGGTGATATAAAACTTCTTCACACATGGATCCAGCAAATTAGCACTACAAGTTGGGAGTAATGCGCCATCACTTGTACATCACAATAGTCAAAGACTATTGGTTCCCAATTTTGAAAAAAATAAATAAAACTAACAACTCAGGAACATTTTAATTTAAAAAAGGTTCCTTTTGTTTTCAAACTGCTTCTGTGTAAGTTAAGATAGGCATGTGCAAAGTACTTAGTGGCCAGAATTTTTATTTTCCTGAAAGCATCAGATTTCTAGTCATTACCTGGTAGGTTTGTTCATTCTTCTTCATCATCTCCATGGGTGCGTCTACACTTACAAATTAAGTCATTTTAAGCTTGCTTAAGTCGACTTAATTTACTCTGCATCTACACTACACTTTCCTTAAGTCAACTTAAACAGCTGCTTAAGTCGACTTAAGCAAAAATTAAGTCTACTTTATAAAACCTCATTTTAAGTCGACCATGCTATGCCCTGCCAGGGTCCCTGTCTCCCTTTGCCCCATTGTACCAAGGTACAATGGGGCAAAGGCTGAGCCCCCTGGCACTTGGCAAGGGGTGCCCCCCTGCCACCATGGACCAGTCCTAGGTCCACCTAGCCCCTAGAAGTTGACCTAGGTGTCCAGTGTGGACGATCTAGGTTGATTTGGCAAGGTCCCCTTTAAGTCAACTTAAAATTTGAGTGTGGACATGCTAAGTCGACTTAACAAAGTCGACTTAAAGTCGATTTTGTTAAGTTGACTTAGCTAAGTCGACTTAAATTAACAAGTGTAGACATAGCCCATTTTATTAAGAAGCTTTTGGGTCATTGATATCTATCTGTACCTGATATCTTAATGATCATATCACATGTATAGACATGTCAGCCTTGAATTTTAATGTTTGCAATGGTGTTGTAGCTGTATTAGTCTTAAAATATTAGAGAAAGAAGGTGGGTAAGGTAATATCATTTATTGAACCAACTTCTGTTGGTGAAAGAGACAAGCTACACAGAGCTCTTCTTCAGGCCTGGGAAAAGTCATGGGTTATTATGGCCTAACTGCAAATGGGGGTGGGGGGCCCTTGAGATTTTGTAATATATCAAAAAATTACACATTGCCAGCTACTATTCACCTGCTTCAGGGATAGTTCAGTATATGGTTGCTTCACATGTGATTTTTAAAATAAAATTTCTTAATTTTACATGATTAAATTTAGGGGTTTTTGGTGTGCTTTTAGAAAGGTGATAGTCATCCTTTGGAACATTCAGCAAAAAATACAACCATTATGTAAAATTCAAGACCCTGTTATTTCTCTCTGTTTATTTTTGCGTACGTGCCTCTTTACCTTTTTGTGATTTTTCTAATTGATTGTTTTTCATACCTGATATGACATTGCCCTTCAGCACATCACCATCGTAAGGCTAACTTCAGCTCACTCTTTTTACTGCCCAGTGGCTCTGATACCTCCCCATCTGCCTCATCTGTTCATTATTTGGGTTATTTCTCTCCCTACCTTCTGTACATCTTCTCCATCCATCTCCCATCTGCTCCTTCCACTGACTCTTACTCCCCTTCTCCACCCCTCATCACAGCGATATAAGTTGGATTTAAAAATACACTGCAAAAAGTGTTTGTAACTTAAATCAACATGAAATATGCCTAAATGAAACAATCCAGTTTACAGGATTTTTGTGCAATAATTAGAGCTGTGTGAATAATTGATTTTGGGGGGTTTCTGGCACTTCCAGAAAAGTTGAGAAGAAAAAATTTGGTTCAGATGAGTGCTGTCACAGCTGAGCTAAAAGTTATAATGGGTGCATCCCCATCACCTTCCTTTGCCCCTCAAATGGTACCATAAATATGTATGTGAATCTAGCACAACAAATTGAAATTTTTCATTCTGAACATGTTGAAATGATTTATTTTGACACTTCCCATATTTTTTCTTGATTCATTTCAACAGAAACAATTTACTGAAATCAAGATGAATTTGAAAAATATTTCAGCTGACTCAAATCTGCATTTTTTGTAGGAAAAATGTTGACAAAATTTTTCACCTATCTCTAGTTTTAACACTTCTCTCCCTGCTCCACTTCTTTTTACTGGCTCCCTTGTGACCCAATCCTACAAGATACATTGTGCCTCAAAAGATGAAGATCAAAATAAGAGGAGTTGAAAGGGCACAGTATTTTGTCTGATTGGTCTCTCTCGGCATGGTTCAGTGCCCATTGAAATCAATGTAGATACTTCATTGATTCCAACTGGTGTTTAAGTAAGCTTTTAATCTGAAATCTTTGTGGCAGAGAGTGTGCCAGTCATATATGGCTATGTCTACACTAGAAAAGTTAAGTTGACTTTGTTAAGGCGACTTAATAAGGTTGACATTAAGTCAACTTAACAAAGTCGACTTTATGTCTACCCTAGAAAAGTTAAGTCCATGTGTAGACATAGCCATATATTTGTACCTCTATTGAACTACACAAATAACAATATATGCCATTGTTTTGGGGATAGTAGAAATGTTATTTCATAAACTGGAATTGGGCGTCTATTGTGTGTAAAGTAGAAATGAACCCACATCAATGCCCCAGATCCATATATCTGTGAAACACTTTTGAAGTTTGTTTCCAGATCCAGAGTCAAACCAACCTTTTCAACCTAGCCTCATTTGGAGTCTGATGTGATGGTGAACTCTCAGGGAGTTCTTCACTGATGTGAAATATGTCCTCTAAAATCTATCTCAATTCTCATTTATACTCCATAAAGATGCAAGCAAGCACAATGAATTTTGGGTAATGGAAAACTGGCAAGTACAAGTACAACTTCAATGTAAGACCTATTCAAGCTAATGGAGGCAATAACTGAGATGACAATGGAGAACTGCCTGGAGATAGTTGGCATTGCTTTAAGAATAACTGGACTAAAAATAAGAAACCTTACACAAGATACTTGTATTTTCCCTTGAATCCTTGAATAAAAAGTGTTGCTTCATATTTACACCTGCAACAGTTCACTCTATAAACCACTCTTTGCTTTTTAGAACACGATGAACAGACTGTTTTAGAATCAAGGTTTTTGAAAATCATTTCTTTTAGGACAATAGTATTGTATTATATAAAACTATTGCCAACAGTGAACTAGCTGAGTCATGCAGAGAGTTGCTGCTGTTGTTAATTAGTATTTCGAATATTGTTTCTGGTGCTACACTTACATAGTTATTTTCCAGTGCTTTCTGAACTGTTTATTGTCAGAAAGAGAAAAATAAAGTTATATTTCATATGTAATTATTTTGTGTTGCCTCAGAGGTGTATCTTTAAGTTGGGCTTTTAGTTTTCCAAAATATTTCAGAATGTGTTCTTCATGATTTGGCAGTCTTTGCTGTCATAAACACTGGTGTTTTATTGAGATTTATGATGAAATCTAATAAGATCTCACAATAACTACACTTTCCTCACTGGGACATGAAAACATTATGAAAGAGTTCACACCAAATGTCACAAATAGGAAAAAGTGTCATTATTGTATATCACAAAGATAAGCTGCTGTTTATATTTGTATGTTTCCTTGCTATGTTATTTTATGTGTTCTTCCCACTTTTTACATTGGCTACTTGTTCTACTGTAATAGGGTTACTCTCTCATGTTATGCTATTCCTGCACAATAATGCTATTCCTGCACAAACTATCTAGAGAAAACAGAGACTCAACTAGGCATTAAAGATGCCTGAGCAGCTAACATTTCCTCATCTTAAACTGGTAAGAGAAGGCAGGATTAAATAATTAATTTAATTATATGTTATATATTTGTTAATAATCCTAGGTTAAAGTAGCAAATTTATACATTATGCTTGCATAAAAATTACCATTATGACATTTTGTGTGACTGAAAATGAAAATGTACAATTTGGAATAAATGGGCTGATTCTGGATCACATACACAAAGCAATTGATGCAACTGCAGTTCCGTGAGTAATTCTAATGTGACTAAATTACAACATTTGAATCTGAGGGGTTTTTTTCCCCCTGCATAAGACGCACACAAGTTGACAGGAACTACTTTGGGTAGTGGGAGGAGCCAAAGCTTTAGATCTTACAGCCATAGCTATATTGCGCTCTGTTTAACCTTGTTTCAGCATTTCACAGGGGTGAATACTTTAACTAGATAGGTGTAACCACATAATGGAAGTTGGACAGACCTGAAGAGAAAATCCAGCAGTTATACCTGGCATTGTCTTACAGTGCTTTCACTTTGCTGGTTTTGGTACTGTTACTGGGAAACTTTGGAGCATACCCCCAAAGCTTTAAAGGATCTGTTTGCCATATGTGAAAATAAGCATAAGCAGTTTGTAAAACAAATGATGTATGTAGTTGGAGAGGAAAATTCCATGCCAGAGCCACTGGAATATTTTCATCCTAAATGCTTGTCCCAGTACACCTACATTAGCATGCACAGTGATCATTGCCCACTCCACTAACAGGTTGTTGAGGGATTTCTTCTACTAGCCATTAAATATTCCCAGTGCCTTTCCACTTTTCCTCATTTCCTGTCTGGTCAACTTATCAGTGTATCTACTATACTGCACCCAGGGAAGTGTGTTCTAGGAGGGTAATTTTTTTTTTTTTAACTAAAAATGCAAACATATTGCTATTCCCATGATTTACGTGCCAGATAACAGTCTCGTTCAAAAAAGTGCTACAGGACCGGGAGCATGAGGAAGGACGTATTTTAGCAGCTAAGTATTTCAGTGAGAGCCATTGCACTTTTAGATATTGTGAGTGAATGTATGGCCTTTTTGCAGTTAAGATTAATACACTGGTATTACCCAAGCATCCAACTGAAGAATAAGCACTGGAGATTTTTGCTAACCTTAATGGCTCATCCATGCCCTTTTGAAATTTGCTTTTGTTTCAGTTGACCATAATACATCTTAACTGGGCTTGTCTTCACTGCATTTACTGCAACTACACCGGTTGTACATAAGATGTGAGGTGGAAGTAGATGCAGTTCGCATGGGGAATATTTAATTCCCACTACTTGCAAACTTTATACAGCTGTAGTTGTCTAATGTTGCAACGAAGCAGAGAATCAAGTTCAATGTGAAAAACTATATTGGTAGAAAGACAAAAGTAATTTTGGAACTACGTTTTAAACACTTTTACTTCTATTTTACAACGTTTCCAGCCTTCCCAACTTTTCTAAAGAGTTTTTCCGTTTGGAATTTGGCACTTACTTCCATTACAGTACAAAGTGCATGCTATAGAATTCTTCATAGAGTAGTTACTGAATAAATCTTACAGTACTTCATTGTAATATTACAGTAGATTCCATTTAATTGGTCTCCTGATAAATGTCATGCTGTCATGCAATGTCTTTCAGTGTCTCTGAACAACGGTTAAATGGCTCAACTAATCTGTTTAAATGGCACACCTGTTGTTGTCTAAAAGCCCTTTATAGTAGTTTGCAAGTGTAAAACGGTATTTTCTGAAACACACTTTCCACTATGTGTCCCTTTGCTCACTTCATGCTGCTTACCTACTGCTAAATGAGATCTTAGCATTGATTTTTTAAAAAAAGAAACCTATGGTCTAGTGCTTACTATACAGCTTATTTTTAAATCAGGTATTACTATGAGCCTATGATACTTTGCATGATTGTTTAATAGAGACATTTGTTTTCAATAGGTTGTGCTAAATAAGAGGATTTTATAAGGGATAAAGTAGAGTTTATATTTTTTTTCCTGTGGATTACACCTTTGGCTTACAGGTAATGCAATAAGATATATAATGCATGACTCCCAGCTGAAGACAATTGCTTGAGTCTTGTACTTTTATTTTATAATGCAAGTTTTCCCTCTAATCTGTATATGGCTTACTTGTGGTGTTTATAATTATGTCTTGGGTAATGTTTATCAGAAGAAAAACAAATCCAGTGGCTTCCCACCCCCACTTAAATGCAAGGTCAAAATAAAGCAAATAGTGTATTCACTACTAAGGAGGTCAGTAGAATGTATTTTATTTTTATTTCATTCATAATCAAAATGTATCTAATTTCAAAACATACTGGCTAGTTCAAGTGATTGATTAATATTGATTTTCATTATTTGTAGAAAATTGACACTCCTTCAGCTTTCAAATAAGTTGAGATATAGAAACATAGCTTTGTGTTATAACAACACTCACAATTTTGTGCATAAAAGAAAAAGTTCTAGAGTTTATTTTAATTTATGGCCCTTCCATTCTTTAAAGTACAAACTAGCGTACAATTAAATGAGCAACTCTTCCCTCCTTTCCCTTCCTAAAAAAATAACAAAAAGCCACACCATGAAGGCAGTTGAACTACATGGTGGATTGTGCATTAGTAGATAAATCTTCAGAGATTCTTCAAGCCTCATGGTGATTTAAGTGTCACTTAAAGAGATAATCAAAGGTAAGGTGTTTGGAGCAGGCTTCCCACACAATTCATCAGCTCTGCCATGCCTTCCTGTGCCCTAACTCCCCTCCGCTCTTTTTTTCCCCCTGAAGATAGATCTTTATATAGTTCTGCTGGTCGTATGACAGACACAGCTCCTCTCCTGATGGTGTGTACATCTAATTTTAAACATCCAAAACTTCATTCCAGAAAATCAAACCTAGCTGTGAACAATCTCCTTTTCAACACCACCACCCAATACACTCTGAACAATGGATATTAATATAATTGTCACATTTGCAAAAAGAGATGTGCTGTCATAAATGCTGTATTTGAAACTGTGGGGAAAATAGGCTTGAGTGATGGGACAATAATTCAAATGCATTCAGTCTAAAGTGCACTTATATCATGCATATACATTTGTTCTAGAAGCTTTAGAGGTACTCTTTTTAAGCAAGTGAACATCCAGTCCATACTATGTGGTATTACAAACGGCTTGGATGGTGAAGAGCACTTATTGTAGACTGCAAATAAATGTGGTGAGCACGGTGGGAGGTATATAAAGTGCCTGGCTGCCTTTTGCAAGGTTAACAAGGAGCCTCTCAATCTCTCATCTTTGTAGTGAAGAGCCCCATTCTTTTCAGTGCAGTAGTTTGTGGCTATCACATTAGGGTACCAGCACGCTGGATTTTTACTTTTCCCCAATACATGGTTAGTATTTTGAAGATATTGTAGTTTGGTAGTTTCCCATTTCTACATGATGGATTTACATTTCTTTGAAGATTGGTAGATCTGGATTCTGAAAAGCAAAGATTTATGTTTTCTAGATCTGTGGAAAATATGGGACATTTCACAGAGATGATTGCACTTACTAATAACATGTACTACATTTTGTGGGAATTTCTGGGTTAACCTCCAGGTCCTTGGAGGTTTGGAGAAGCATCCGGAAATTTAGCTGTTTATCTGAAATAAGCCTGGGGCTTCTGAGGGGTCAACTTCCTTGTAAGAAGTTTTATTCTACTTGTTTTTATTTTGTCTCTCTATATTAATAGCAGCTAGTCATGTTATTTTTGTACATCCAGTCTCAATAAAGGCCTAAATAAAACAACACAGAGGTTTGTGATTATTATTATTTTTTTTAAAGTATGGCCTATGTTTGGGGAAAGTCAATTCTTATTTTATCTGAATGAGCTTTCCATCAGCCTCATAGCAATTTGACTAAAAGATTTAATGTTGTTGCCATTGACACAGTTAACATGCTAACTACATCTCTCTGACCCTCTCCTGGTCTTGCTGAGCACAACTCCCTCTGGCTATGTCTACACTTGTTAATTTAAGTTGATTTAGCATGTCCCCACTCAAAAATTAAGTCGACTGAGAGGGCACCTTGCCAAATCGACCTAGAGCGTCCACACTGTATGCCTAGGTTGACTTGTAGGGGCTAGGTGGACCGGGGACAGGTCCATGGTGTCGGGGGGGGGCACCCCTTGCCAAGTGCCAGGGGGCTCAGTGTTTGCTCCATAGTACCTTGGTACAATGGGGACTGAGGGGGACAGGGACCCTGGCAGGGCATAGGGGCAGGGTGGGCAGGGCTCTGTCCTGCCCTGGGGGGGGGGGCAGTGGGGAAGCCCTGAAGCCCCCTAAGTTGACTTAAAGCTACTCTGCATCCACATTGGCTAAGTCGACTTTCTAAAGTTGACTTAGCCAGAAAAGTTGACTTAAAACTAGGTTTAGTAAAGTCAACTTTAATTTTCCTTAAGTCGACTTCAGCAGCTGCTTAAATCGACTTAAGGAAAATGTAGTGTGGACGCAGATTAAATTAAGTTGACTTAAACAAGCTTAAGTCGACTTAATTTGTAAGTGTAGATGCACCCTCTGTGTCTCCGGTCTCACATTGTCCTTGGTGTGTCTCATAGTGGAATTGGACAATTTTACTACACTCAGATCAAGCCCCAATTTGTGGATCAAACTCCTGTGTACCAACCATGATTTACGTCAGCAGGTCTGATTTATGTCCAGCGCTGCAATTCTGTTCCCTCCAGAGCAATGATCATGGGAGTTAGTGACCAAACATCCTCCTTAATGCAAAATATTATTTATTTAGAAACAAAGGGTTTCAGAGAAAACATATCTTCAAAACAATAAGGCAGATTGTACCTATATCTAGCTTTCCCTAGAGATCAAACTCTGGGTCTGGGAAGGCCCAATTTCTCAGACTGCCACCATATCAGAGACTGGGACATAGTGATTGGAACAGGAGTCTTAACCAAGAACAGGACCTAGGATCAGAGGTAGGAGTGAGGTAAGGCAGGTATAGGGCTAGAATAAGGAAGGAACAGGAATTATTGCAGCCGCTGAATGCCTGCTGCTGCTGGGTTTTAGAGCTGTTCTGCTGACTCTTTCAACTGAGGCAGCCTGCTACTTGCCAGCTGCACTCATTAGGTTGCCTGGAGACTGGATCTGTTGTGAACCTGCTTCTTAATGCTCTCTATCTGCCTAACTCTCTAAACATTTTCTGATGAGTGACTCCTCTTCTCCCTATATCAAGAACTTTTAAACTCTTTTTGCGTTCCTTTGAGTTCTAAGCTTTGGCAGAATAAGGCTTGCAGTCTGTTTGATTAAAGACCAGAGACAGGATTTTTGAAACCAAGGACTTGCCTCACTATCCTTCAAGTGTATACTTGGGTGTTCTCATCTGGGAAAACATTGTCCTCTTCGTAGACAGACCCCACTGAATTCAGCAGATTTCTGGAACGGCTATTCTGGAGGGCAGAAGTGGAAGCAAGAAACCTGGCTGGTTTCTAGACTGAGTTTGATAAGTTTATGGAGAAGATAATATGATGTGACAGCCTATTTGACAATTAACTGATCTTTGATTACTAGCAATAAATATGCCAAATGACCTGTAATGGGATGTTAGATGGGGTGGATTCTGAGTTACCAAAGAGAATTCTTTCTGGGTGTCTGGCTGGTGAGTCTTGCCTCCATGTCAGGGTTTGCCATCCTTGGGGGTGGGAAGGAATTTTCTGCCTTCCTCTGCAGCCTGGGGCACAGGTCACTTGTTGGTGAAGCACCTTGAGGTCCTTAAATCATTATTTGAGGGCTTATATAACTCAGTCTCCAGCACACCCTTTCTCCACAAAGGCTAGAGGAAGACTACCCTGAGCTGGGGCTGTAGCCATCTTGTACTGGTCCCATCTTGTATTGGCCCCTGTGCCCTGATTATCTCTGTGGTTGCCTGCTCCCATTGACTGCTCTCCTTCTTCAGGGCTTTTAACCCCTTTTTTTCTGGATCAGGGAAATCATCCCACTACAATACCCCAGAATGGCATTCATCTTTTTTTCCCCCTAATAGCATCACACTGTTGATTCATGTTCAATTTGTGATCTACTATAATTCCCAGATCCTCTTCTGGAATACTGTTGATTAGCCAGTTATCCCCATTTTGTATCTGCAAACTTAATTTTTTTCTTTTTAAGAGTAGTTCTTCGCATCTGTCTGTAATTAATATCATCTTGTTGATTTTAGGGCAATCATCCAATTTAGCAAGACCATTTGAATTCTAACTCTGTTTTCCATACTGCTTGCAACCTCTCCCAGATTGCTGTCTTCTGCAAATTGTATAGGTTTAGGCTCTGTTCTATCATTCAAATGACTAATGAAAAATTGAATAGTGCAAGATCCAAAACAGAGTTCTATAGGACTGCCCTTTATATGTCCTCCCAGTTTGACATTGAGCTATTGATTAACCACTGTTTGAGTATGGTTTTTTCAACCAGTTGGTCACCCACTGAATAGTAATTTTAATCTAGACCACATTTCCGTAGCTAGTCCCAAATGACATTTTCCTAAGCAATCTCAGAAGCCTGACTATTATCAAGATAAATCATGTCTACTGCTTCCACCATATCTACTAGGCCTATAACCCTGTCAAAGAAGGAAATTAGATTGGTTTGACATGATTTGTTCTTTATAAATCCAATTTGGTTATTACTTATCTCATTATCCTCTAGATGCTTACTAATTGATTGTTTAAAAATTTGTTTCAGTATCTTTCTGGCTATCCAAGTAAAGCTGTCTAGTATTTAATTTCCCAGATTCTCCTTTCCTCCCCTTTTCAAGATAGATGATATGTTTGCCCTTCTATAAATCTTTCATTTATGAATCCAATGATTTCCTCACACATTCCATCATCTGAACTGCTGTTTCTATAGTATGGGCCAGATTCACTGGTCTGCTAATGACTTTGTGCAGTGCAAACCAAAGAATCCTATAGAGAATTCTCCCTCTGTGGGGTGATTCTCCATTGATCTAAAGCTAGCATAGCCACCATATATAGAGTTATAGATTCCAGTGCCTGAAGGGACCATTGTGGTGTCTGACTTCCTGTATAATACAAGCTATAGAATTCCCCCCAAATAATTTTGTGATAGGGTGTACTTACTCTGCACAGGTCTGGAAGAGCTTAATCCCACATTAGGGATGGAGGCAATCCCACTTCTTCAGCTGTGCTGGGCTTGCTTTACCTGCTGCCTCAGTATAAAAGGGAGCAGCACAGCTCACTCTAGGCTGACCACGAAGGAGAAGGATGCATAGTGATGGATCGAGCTTAAGAGCTACTGTTGCCCCAGACTGGGGGTACTGGAGGTGCTGAGACCTAAGCAGAACCATGGGGAACTCAAGGCTGCCTGAGAGGAATTGGAGCCTCAGAGACCCACAGAGGAATGATGACATATGGACTGATGCTTCAGGAGACAGAGTAGGAAGTCGCTGGGAGTGTGTGGGGTATTGCAGTGGCCCCAGGAGAAATCATGGTGTTGCAGCAGGATCCCTGCTGAATTGGTGGCATATGCCTGCAACTGACCAGGCCATGGGTTAAGACTCAATGGAGCAGGGAGAGCCTAGGCCCCCTACCCAGCCATCAACTCATCCTGGGTGGTAGTCCACTGGACTCTGGCCATTGGTTTTCATAGCCCTGAACCCAAGGGCAGACATACTGGCTCTGGACATTAGGCCACATAGCCTCAAGAGAAAGGGGCAATTTTAGAGACTTTTACCCACCAGGATGTGCTGTCCTCAGCTAGGAGGTAGTCTAGAGGTCTCTAGCCTTGGGGTTTTCACTCTTCTACCCCATCCCAAAGGGAGAACGGAGTGTATTTACCCTCTGACAAATTGCTAGAACATATCTTTTAGAAACACATATGATCTTGATTTAAAAATTGTCAGTGACAGAGAATCTGCCATACTCTTCGTAAATTGTTCCAATAGTTAATTATTGTCACTGTCAAAAATTTATGCCTTGTATCCAGTCTCACTTTGCCTCGCTTCAACTTCCAGCTATTGGCTCATGTTGTGCCTTTTTTCTGCTAGCTTAAAGAGCCCACCATTTAATATTTGTTCCCCATGTAGATACTTATAGACTGTAATCAAGTTACTCCTTAACATTCTCTTTATTAGGTTATATAGTCTTAAAGAGCTCAGTCTACCACAATAAGACGTTTCATATTCTCATAGCTCCTCTCCGAATCCTCTCCAACTTACCGACTTTGTTCTTGAATTTCGTTTATCAGAATTGGACACAGTATTCCATCAGCAGTCACACCAATGCAAAGTGAAGAGGTAAAATAATCTCTTTACTCCTACTCATCATTCCCCTGTTTACACATCCCAGGGTCACATTAGCTCTTTTGACAATAGTGTCCCATTGTGAGCTCATGTTCAAAGGATTATCCCCCATATACAGTCTTTGTTCCAGATGTATACATTTATATATTGCTGTATTAAAATACATATTGTTTGCTTGTGCCTAGGTTGCTCTGTATCAGTGACTTATCCTCTTCATTGTTTGCCACTCCTTCAATTTTTATGTCATCTACAAACTTTATCAATAATGATGTTATTCCAAGTCTTTGATAAAAATGTTAAAGAATATAGAGTAAAGAATGGATCTTTTTGGAACCCCACTGGAAAGACACCCGCTTGATTCCCTTGTTCACATTTTGAGACCGTCAGTTAGCCAGTTTTTAATCCATTTAATATGTGGCATGCTAATTTTATATTGATCTACATTTTTAAATCAAAATGCCATTCAGTACCAAGTAAAATGCCCTACAGAAGTCAAGTATATTACTTCAAAACTATAATTTTAATCAACCAAACTTGTAATAACACACACAAAAAATCATCTCAAGTTAGTTTGACAGGATCTACTTTCCATAAATCTATGTTGACTGGCATTAATTACATCATTCTCCTTTAATTTGTATTAATTGAGTCCTGTATCAGTGACTCTATTATCTTCTCGAGGATCAATATCAGGCTGACAGGATTACAATTACCTAGATCACACCGTTTACCCTTTTAAAAAAAATTGGCACAACAGTAACTTTCTTTTAGTCTTCTGGAACTTCCCTGGTGTTTCAAGATGTGTTTGAAAATCAACATTAATGATCCAACAAGCTTCTTAAAACTGATAACTGGACTGCTGATTTAAAAATATCTGAGTTCAGTAATTTCGGTTTAGCATCCTCCAGAGATATTAGTAGAATGGAAAGAGTGTTATCATATTATGAGACTATATTGTCTTCTTTCCCCAAACACAGAAGAGAAATATTTATTGTACACATCTGCCTTTTTTGCATTATTATTGATAATTCTACCATTTCCATCTAGTAATGGACCAATACCACCACCAGAATCTTTTTTGTTCCTAATATATTTTTTAAAATCCTCTTTATTGCCCTGAACTCTGCGGGCCATAGATTTCTCCTTGCACCCCTTTGCTTCCTTTATCAACTTTCTATAATTACTACTTTTCTACAATTTCAGCTTATTCTAGCTGCCACTGCAAACCTAGCATATCAATGAATGATTGGTGGAGCCAGAATATATGGTGGTATCTGAAGCTGAAATAGGCCCTAGGAAGGATAAAGAAGTTACAAACACTTTTTGCAGCCACTGAGACGTACGGGAGACTTGGGGCCTCTGTGTGTGTGTGCATGTATGTGCATAGGTTTAGTATAAGATAGGAACTCTAAACTAGGGAATGGTTTACATGTTATTTTTGTTACAACTGTATATTTGCATGGGAGCCAGATTACTGTATGTGAAGAAGTGACCCTGCTTTATAGCCTCTGAGAAAATCTCTGTAGAGATTATGTTATTTCGTTTTCTCTAGACTAAAGTGGAGCCCTGCTCTTCCTTCAAAGGAATCTACATTGTGTTTGGTTTTCCATCCAATTAATTGTTCTATAGATGAATACTTTTATGACCAGAAGAAAACCCCAAACAAATCATGTACCTTGTTTTCAGCACAAAAAAAGTAATCTGATGTTCTTGTAAACATAGCTGAAAATGAAGGGCGGAAGGAGGATGTGTTGAAGAAAGAAAGAAAGAAAGAAAGAAAGAAAGAAAGAAAGAAAGAAAGGTCAAGGTAAAAATCTTTGCAGGGCTATTGCTTCATATGTATTAATGTGAGCATAGCAGTAATGGTTCTATGTGTGCAGCCAAAATAGACGGTTGTATGGCAGAGAGGCTTTAATGTGAGTAAAGTGGCAATACACAGATAGCTGTGCTTATGGGCTAAAGATTCATTTAATAGTTAGGAGAAAGGTCTCTGTTTAATGCATCCAAGAACCACTGATTTCACAGCTCTCGTGTGCTAGTAAAAGCAGGAGAGAGTAAAAACTTCCCCCAAATTATGTGCAATTTGACAACAGGAGGTTATTTGTAGAGCTGCATTTTGCTGGCTTTTTATCTGTTGTATATGGTTCAAGATGGTCTGCTGAAGAGAATTGTTTTAGTACTAGCCAGTCATTCTAGATGATACCAAAGAGCCTTTAAATCAGAAGGAAAAAGCTTTTTTTTTCTTTCCTCCAAACACAATACATACAAACAGCTACATTTTTTCTGTGCTGCCTTTTACTTCTATCCTCCCACCCGTAATCTCTGAACATCTGGCATGTCTGCTTTACTTACAACAATGAACATGCTCAGGGACTTAGGTTATCATTTATTTCAGCTTTGTTTTTTATTATATACTAAAAAAAATATTAAAATACAATTAAAGGACTAGATTAAACTGACAAAAGCCAGAAATTTAGAGTGAAGGATTATGTTTCATCCTTAGCCCACTCCACTATGCCTGAATCTTATAGAGCTTTCTCATCAGTATATAATTTTATACTGTCCCAGGTTGGTAGCATAATGATTTGATTTAGAGGCAGAATTTCAGCCACACTCCAACTGTATGTCATGTTATTTTTAGATTGACTTTTAGATTGATTTAATTTAATTTTGTTTGTTTTACACCCTACTTTTTTTAAAAAAGCACAATTTTCTTTTCTTTTTATATCAATACTTCGGTCTTTCTTTATGGATTGAGTATCCAGTCTAATTCTTCCAGATTTTGTGAGAGTTTTCAGATTTCATTGGGGTTTTGCTATATCTTACTGGTCCCTGTAAGGTTAGTTTTGTTCCCTTTCCTTTCCTCCACTCTCTGAATGCATTATATCCCCTCAGGGTAGGGACCTGAGTAGAGATCCAATTAGACAAAGCAGAGAAGACCCAATGATTGTTGGAACCACATGGTAGTGCTCTCACATCACAAGGTCAAGTAGGAGAATGAATGTGGGGAATTTGGGGACAAAGAATGCAGAGGGGATTGAAAGGAAACAGGATAAACAGGGTCATAATAAAATAAGGTCTGATTACTTTACAAGAGAGAAGGTCAAGGATTTTAAATCAGAGACACAATATGATTGGTATGCAATTTAATGAAAGTAGTGAGGTGGTGTAAATTTTTCCTGCCAAATACTTAAAGACTGTACTGACAAAGTTCATAGCTACACTGTATTTATAATCAGAAGAAATGTCAAAAATGACTAGAGTAAGCAGGAATACATCTCCTGGAGGAGCTGGCTACACTCTTAATCAACATGGTGGTAGATGTCAACACTGAAGATTAGGAGCACTCTAAAAAGTGTTGCCACCTGACCCAGCAGGCTATTAAATTTTACAAGATTCAGGAGGAAAAACAACTTTATGTCTGGATCCCAGAGAATGATAAGACCTTATGTTTCTTAGTGAAAGATGCAATCATCTTGGAGCAACTCCTGGACTTTGTTTCTTAGGACATCCAGAATGCTGATGACAATAATCATGCATGGACAGAAATAACACAAACTGCAGGGAGGAAGGAGCAAAGATGACTGCCCAGTCCCAAGCATAAGGACTTGTCTGCACAAACATCTAGTTTGCAACAAGCTGGGATGTGAATCTTCCCAGTGCTAGCCTGCTAGGGACTAACTGCGTGAATTCTACTGAGTGCACTATGCTCTACACTAATTTGAAATGGGAGTAAATTAAAAGAAACTAACAAACTTTTAGTGTGCATCACCACAGTCCATAGTGACAGTTAGTGCTGGCAGGCTAGTGCAGGGTAGATCCCTCCCAGCTCGCTGCAAACTAAATGTTTATGTAAACAAGCCCTAAAACATCTCCTACTTCCCAGGGTTCTAAGAACAGCACTTCACAATTGCAGACCTGGCCCAGTCTCTACACTATGGGCTGGGAGCTGGCCCAAACTCTTTATGCAAAGCCTAAATTGACTTATGAGCTACTGTGTCTAAGGGTTGTTTCATTTCTCCCCCCTCAAGTCTCTTTTATGCTGCCAGGGTGGCAGTAACCCACAGAATCATGGTCAGTCTCCAGATGGCAGATCTACCTCCCAGTGTGAATGTAGGAGGAACTGTTTTGAGAGCTAAAATGATCATGTGGTGAAAAGCTGTCATGCTTCAGAGGTGGTAGTTATTGACAGATGTCCAAAAAGAGGCAGACTAATCCTCTCATCCATCAAGGGATACAGATTGTCTGTTGTGTGACCTGCATCCTTGACCTCTCCATCTATGTGTCTTATTAACAGTCTGCATTTGGTTGTAATGTTAGCTGGCATTAAGTTATGCACATACTTTTTTAATAGAGTAACATGAAACCTATGGATACACATCTGCCATGTGACAAACACATTATGTGGGTTGGCAATCTCACTGGGGCACTCTTGCTGCACTGGCCAAGGAGAAGAGGAGATGTAGGAAGCATTGCTTATGCAAGCAAGAGAAAGAAGGGGGAGCTCTTCTCTGCATTTGGCAGAGGGGGGCTGCATTCCCCTCAGTACCCCATTGCTTTAACTGCTTTAAAAGTATTAACCTTTTTAACTCTGATCCCAGCTAAAGATCTCATATCCAGTTCTATGTATTAAACCAGTTCCTCTCCCCCTTTCAATTTCCTTTACACTTCTCATTGTTCTTCCATTTATCTCTCCCAATTTGCTCCTCAGTCTGCTCTTTTCTCCCTTCTCTCCCAGTCACATCCCTACTGCTCTAGTCTCATGCCCACTATTCCATTTCCCTCCCCAGGTCTTCCTATTTCCTCCTCCTTTCCAACCCCTTTCCTTGACTTCGCTTTCTTTGTTTCTCCACCCTGGTGTTTTCCCCTTCCTAAGTCTTCCTGAACTTGTGAGCTCTGGGGAGTAGATACTTGGTGCCTCTGTGTTGTCTTTATGATCCTTTGAGGACAGAGGATACATACTTGAAGTAGCCCACAAGAAGAAGAGAAGATGGGAAACTGATTTGAATGATGCTCCTAGTGCCAACTTCTTTGATCTGTGGCTCAGTCCCTTATAGGAATGCTCCTGTAGTGGGCCTCAGAATATGGCAAGTCCCCACTCCCACTACTCCTTTCCCACAGTCTCTGCTTATCTTTCCTGCTGATAAACCCACCCCTTCCTCCAGTTTCATGGACACCTATCAGAGGTTCATATGTTCCTTTTATTTTTTCATTGCAACTGCATCAGATTGAATGGCTCCTACAATCTCATTCATTGGGAACCATCATGTGCACCTGCCCCACTCTAGAAGCAGATGTGCATTCTTTTAGGGGCCTTGAGGTCAGGAATCACTAGTGAAGCAGTGACCTTCCTGGGTGTCAGCTCTCAGATGAAATGAGGGAGCTGTCAGTAAGCAAGAACTAACCCTGGCTGAAACCCAGCCCAGCATGGAATGGGAACATTTTACCCAGACTCCAATTGATCATCAGAGCATTTACTGACTCAGACTCCACAGTAGTTCTAAGAGCTCCAGATTAAATAGGCCTCCAGAAACTTCATGAAGAAGCTTTGAAAGTAAAGTGCAACCTGCAGAGTTTTCTCCCCAAATCTTATCTGCTTCTACAATTATCTTTTAAATAATAATAAAAATAAAACATTTAAACCATAAAGCACACTCACTGGATGTATTTAGATACACAAAATTTCTGTTCAATCTGCACTACGCACAGATGCCTTAGCAGTGACCTGACTTGATAGAAAGCTAACAAGTAAATTTTCATTGTTTCCTTTTGGGATATTATGCCAACCAGTAATGATTCTGGCAGTTCTGAGCTTCCATTACAATGTTGCAGTCTTATAGGTAATAATAATTTCAACCCAGCAGAGAGCTGTGACAGTAAATTGGAAAGTTCTAAGTAAGGTGACTGCTTTGACATGACTAATGCATATTGCTTTTTCTTTTATTTCCTGTGGGGCTCCCCATTGGATATTGAAAAAAAAATACAAATATAGATATTGTTCTTTGTTGTATTTGGTTGTGGGGGTGTTTCTCAGATGGATCCGGTTTGGAAAAGCATTGATTTTGCTATTTTTGGCTGTGTGATATGACATAGCTTAATGCAGAGTGATGGGTTGGAACCCAGCTAGTGATGTGAATATGATGTGATGTGAAGAGAGAGAGAGAGAGAGAGAGAAAGAGAGAGAGAGGTGTCAGTAAAAGAGCGGAAGAGAAGCTACACCCATGGGGGCCTTTTATAAATTTGTTTTTTGTGGTCAAATCAGCCCATTGCCACTTTTAAAGAGATCGGTGGTGATTAAAAACAAAACAAAAAGTTCTGCATTGATTAGATATGAGGCAAAACCCTGGCTCCACTGAAGTTAATGGGAGTTTTGCTGTTGATTTCATTGAGCCAGGATTTCACCCATGTTTTTAATGTGTTCAATTCTAAGCAATAAACAGGAGAAGGATTTTTGTGTTTCCATCTTGAGGAAGGTGTTCAAATACCATGGTGATGAGCAACCTCATAAAAACAATAATCGGCTCTAAAGTCTAGCAGAAAAACATATAACATAATCCAGTGGATGGTAATTGAAACTACATAAATTCAGAGTGGAAATAAGATGTTAATTTTCAATAGTGAGAGTAATTAACAATTGGATTCTCTATCACCGATAATACTTAAATCAAGATTAGATGTTTTTCTAAAAGATAGGATCTAGGAATAATTTTTCTAGAATAATTTTCCTATAATAATCTAGGGCAATTCATGGTCTGTGCTATATAGGAAGTCAGACTATATGATCACAGTAGGCCCTTCTGGCCTTGCAATCTATGATTTAAGTGAATGGCTATTTTTCATAGATTAAAGGATTATAAAACTAGAAGGGTTCATTGTGATCATTTAGTCTGAAAGATTACATGAACCCAGAACCACAGTTAAGGATGAGGAAACCAACAATCAGTTGTAAAAGGAATGTATTTTGGAGACCATTAACATGATTTGACTTACAACATCAGACTTAAATTATTGTACCAGAAATGAATACTTACTCTGTAGGCTAAGATACCAGTAGCTCCTAAAAATGAAGATCTCATTCCTATTTCTTGAATTCTGCAGGGTAACTAATACTGTGCGTGGAAGTTAAACTACCACCACCAGTACACAGACAATGATGTAAGTGAATTATATATGTTAACTGGCGAGATGACATGTAAATTTCATTCTCATCAAGAGGAGATCATTCAAGTTGGGGTGCTTTTATAGTCTCCCATGCATGATTCCTAGTTTTTTAGTGAAGTGTTAGTAAACAAGACTTATACTTGTTTTGACAGCTCTGGAAGGCAGCGGTTAGCATGTTTGAACTATGAGTGGATGTATTAAATGATCTGTCAGAAAATTATATTTATGGCAGCCTTTTCACATAGGCACTAAAATGCTGAATTGTTTTTCTGGAGATTTAAAACATCATTTAGTAGCTACAGAAAAGCATCTTATAGCTTTGAAGGCAACTTCTTACTGAGAATATTTTTGCCTCCTTTCTTTATGTGCTGGCATGTAAAAAATACACTTTCCTTTTGTTTAGAAAATGCACCAATATTCTGGAAAACAGAGTAAGTAACAGACAGTTTGACTTTACTTAATTGCAGAATGCATATATTTTGGGAGAGTTCTACTTTCAGAATTTTAAGAATTCTATTTTAAGAATTTCGGAGAATTTAAATACTGTGAAAAAAAGGGAATCTAGGTAGGGCTACATTCTGATCAGAACTTGAAACTTCTGTGGTAGTTTCTTCTTTAAGGAAAGTCATACACTGACTAAGCCCTCTGTTCATTAAGTACAAAAAGGTCACTTAGGCAAAATTCCAGATTTATGCAAGTGTGTTCAGTCTTTTGGTTGTGACTGACTGTGATGGTGAGAGATGATATTCCAAAGAGATGCTGCAGACATTCAAAGATGGAGTGTTGCGATTTGGTTTTTTTTTCTGGTTTCATGTAAAGAAAGTTTAGACAAAGGATCCCTTTAGACTAGATTATTACTATTTTAATGAGCTATACTAATCAACAATTTAGTTTTGGAGCCATGAACTCTTTTTCTGTTTGTATGGTCCAAATAAAATAAATTGATAATCAAGAAAACTGAGTTTTGCTTTACTCTGCAATGCTATTCCTTCCACTTCTACCTCTTTCACACACAATGCATTATCCCAGAATAGGTCCTAACTATTATTTTCATATAATAATAGTAATTGGACAGTTTACCTAGTTAAAAAGCAAAACAAAATGGACATCCAATATGTTTTGTTTGTTTGTTTTAAAATTCCCATTTTTGACTTCCCAAAATGTCTGCCAAATTGCCAAAGTGAGATTTTTATTCCAGAGGTAGCACAGCCTAGGGGAGGGAGCACATGTCTTGGACTCAGGAATGCCTGAGTTCCCTTCCACATTTAGCTATCATTTATATATCATTTAGCTCCTGAATATCCATCCTCTACAGACTGGACATCTCTTGCTGTACCCACTTAATGCTGGCTTTCTTAGAGGAGGAGTCCAGTGTCCTGGGGGACAGCAATTAATCTTTTACCTGGTTGGGTCTTATGAAGAAGTGTAGGAAAGTCTTAAAATTGGGCAACACTTGGGAACGGGTCAAGTCTGTGTCGTAGGATATATCACGGGACTGCATTGGGGAAGCAGTCTGTATTCTAACTTTCTCTTCCCCTTTTTACTCATTAACCCAGGTTCTTGCTCACTTTGGTAACCCCCTGCCCCTAGGATTTGTTAAACCAGCAATTTAGTATATGGTAGAAGATAGGATACCTGTGCAAAATGGATAAAATCAGTAAACAGCAAACAGAGACGTGGATAATTATATGTATTATATAGGTACTAATGTAACCAAATAAGGGCCTTTGGAACACTGTCAATCATGTATGTATTACCATGCTGGCTTGTATAAAAAAAGAGCTGGAAAACAATCCCGGTGGCTCACTCGAGATGTCGAGGGAACGAACGGGTTATAAAGGGTACCATTCGACCCAATCCTCCTCTGGGACAACCTGTTTGTTTATTTCCAACAAGGAACACAAAATAGTCTGCTGACTGCCTCTAGGTCTCAGTGTAGGACTCTGCAAATGCTCACCCCTATGTACATCCCAGGAAGTGCTTTTGTGCAGGTGCTTGCTGAATAGATGGAGAACGTTCCCTCCTCCAAGATTCCAGCAAGAAGGGTGAACAGTGGCCCTTGTTGACTGTTCTCTAGGCCCCAGAAATCAGTCAGCTAGCAACCTCTGCAGGTATCAGAAGGAAAGGTAATCAGAGGGCGGGATGGTACCTGCATGGAAACACTATTGCTTCTGGTAGGAGGAGGAGGGAAATCCGTGAATAGCAGATATGGTGGGATATGAAGGAATACAGGGTCTGGGTGGAGATGGGCATGGTCAGGCCTGCATTTGTATAATCAATATATAAAAACTCTCCTTAGTTCCAAGTGTTTCCCGTATTCTCCTAAGTGAAAGATGAAACAAATCTCTGTGTGCTCTTATCCTTGTCTTTATCACTTCATAAACTTCACAGTGTTACCTGCTTTGTCCTTCTACAGCAGAGGAAATATGGTCAGTGATACTACCACTCAACTACATGGTTGCTAGCAATACTGTGTAGGTTACTGCAACACTTGCTCACTGTTTCCATCTTCTCTTCAGTCTTGTCTCCACAAATACACACTGAAATTGGGTTGACAAGAATCAGGTTTCAGAATGAAGTATAGTTCTTGCGAGTAGACAGGGAACAGATGGACCATGTTATAAACAGCTTTACAAATCCATGTGATGGGAGCCGATAGCACAGTCTTGTTATATCTAATACAAAATAGTACATCCTCCTTTACAACAACTAGGAAAAACCTATTACCCATCATCTAGCAAGATTTGTTTTAAATAAATTGTTAGTAATACACATAGCTGTAGTCTGCATGTAGAGTTGGCCTTCTTGCAAAACTGTTCATTAAACTGGATGTATTTTTATTGGCTGGGAATAAGGCGGGATAAAGAAAGAGTCATTCAAATTCCCTATTCCCACATTTCCCCAATGGTGATGTATGTTAATGGTTAAAGACTTTCAGTAAAAGGCTAGGTTCACAAATGTTTTCAGTATGCCTCTACTTGGAAATTTCAAGCCCTTTTGTTGAAGGGGATCCCACCATCCTGCTCAATGCAGAGGAAGTATGGAACTAGGATTCAAAATTTCCAGAGTTCTAATCTGAGTTCTGCAAGTAACAAGATCCAGGCAACACACTTCATATCTAAGTTTTCCAAATTGTAAAATAGGAATGATAATACTACTCATTTACCTACCTCAGAGGACTTTAGAGGCTGAATTAATTAATATTTGTATGGTGCCTGGAAATGCCACCCACTCACATCAATAGGTGGAGAAAAGTGATGAGTTCTAGTTGTGAAAGGGGAATAGCCCAAGTAGTAAAGGGAGGAGTTATTTGCCAAGGGACAATAAGTAATTCCTGGCATCACTGGTCAGCTGAGAATGAAGGTTTCTGATTGGCCAGCATTCCCCAGCTCCCAAGACACCCCAGCTCTTTCGGCTCCATTCTCAGACCCCACTCTGCCCACCTGAACTAGGAATGGGAACCTGGCGAGACACATGGATCTAGCCTATTGCCTGTTTTGGGGTTTAGGAAGATTTTTTTTCTCTGACGGACCAAATTGGCAGAGGATCCAGGGAAATTTTTGCCTTCCCTGCAGTGCATGCAAGCCAGAACAGGTTAAACAGTAAGGCATCTGGTGGTGTAGCTTCCTTGTCACAACTTGCAGCTGGTTTTCAGTGTGGTTAAGAGAATAAAATGAACAGTTCCCAAAGATCTGGCATTTTAGTGATGGTCCTTGGGCTCATGTGATAGGGTGAGATCTTGTGGCCTTAGGTCTTCACCCCATTGCACCCTCAGTTCTCCCCTCTATGGTGCTTGCGGAGGGCTCAGAGAGAACTGAGTCCTGGGTGCTAAAATGAGGTGAGCCTACCCTGCATTTTAGGTTATGTTGTAAGGAGCCCTGTTGCCCCTGAACTGGAATCAATTAAATGCCTGGTTCAGGAGAATTTGGTGATGAGCAGGAAGTGCCCCTCCTTTGTGCTAAAAGTTTAATAAAACTTGTGGCCTGCCACTTTATTACATGCATGTGTTTCTTCTCATTTTGCTGCTGTGTCCACCTCAACATGAAAAGCACTATTTATGTGCTTATTTATGTTTTTCCATGGATCACTATTTAAAATGCAACTCAGGAGAATGCAGGTATAAGTCTTTTGAATGTTGTTTACAGCTCTGGCTCTGATACACCATTTGTGAAGATCTGAACGTGTACAGCACAAGATAGCAATCTCTGAAGTGGCTTCAAGTGTAATAATCTCACGAGCATAAGACTTGTTTTGTATCACTTTACAGGAACAGAACAATGAGACTTTCTCAAGACAAACTGATATCTAAACTTTTTAATGAACTCATTTTTATTCCTTGGAATCACATCACCTTAATGTTAAATAATGCAAACGAAATGGGCCTGCATTTGTTCAAAAACAAAAGTAGCTGAATACTAAATATTCTCAAATTGCGGTGGTAAGTAACACAGAACTGCATAGTACATGGTGTTGGGCAACTGGTTATATACAACTGCTGTTTCTTTAGAAATACAGAGTTGCCTGCTTATATGTCCCCTGTGTTGTTTTTACACATTGGTGAAATGGATGACTAGCTAGTGAATTTGAGTGTTTAAAATAAGTGCAGTGAATGCTATGAAAAATTAGATAGCATGCACTCTAGCTGTTAGCCATAATTAGAAAGCAATATCTGCTCTTTGGTAGGTGCCCTCCTAGATCTACTACATGATAAAAGCAAGTCCAGGATTATACCAAAGAGCCTTGCTGTGTACTGTCATTCTTTGAATGACTCTCCACAGTTTTTAGATGAGGTCAATGGTTGTAACACCTGGTCTATAAGACTACTAGGTTTGATCAGTCAGGCCTCAGTGAAATTTTCTGCTGTGTGGGATTCCAGGAATAAGAGTGCCCCATGCAAGGGAACAATAAGCCTTCATAAACATTTCCTCTCATCCTTTTACCATATTAGGGAGTCCAGTCTTCTGTGCTCCTCTAGTCCACCGTCAACAAGGGGTGTGGGGTCATGAACTAATGAGGCTGTTACAGGGTCACTACAAACATAAGAGCATAAGCAATTGCATTTCTGACTTGTGCTTAAGGCTGACGCTTTAAAAATTAATTTAATTCTTTCCCTTCTCAGTCCAATGGAATTCCAGAACATCTGCTTGGGATCTGACAGCAGGTGAGATATGATAGCTATTATGCTTTCTTCTGCAACCAGTAAACCCCCGATTCTCTAAAGAATCGCCCAGCTCAGTTCCCTGGCTCCTGCCGACAGCAGGAGACGCTGGGAGATCGGGGGGCGGCAGAAGCTCTGCCAGAGCTTCTGA
>ML685841.1:2378880-2495507 GCA_007922175.1 Pelusios castaneus | reverse complement strand
TTAGTCTTTAAAAGTGCCACAGGACTCTGTTGTCTTCCCTAAATCCAGACAGTGTCACACCCTGCCCACATGCCCTGCCCTTTGGGGGGCATGCCAAGCTCCCTCTGTGCCCCCCCCCGGCAGGGAGGGCATTGGTGTAGTCCTGTGGTAGCCCTAAGTCGACTTAGGGCTACCCCAGGACTACACTGGCTTAATTCGACTTTAAAAAGTCGAATTAAGCCTTAGGTCGAGTAGTAAGGTGGTTTAATAAAGTCGACTTAATTTTAATTAAGTCGACTTTATCTTGCTTAAGTCGACTTAAGCAAGCTGCTTAAGTCGATTTAAGCAAAAGTATAGTGTAGACGCAGGGCAAATTAAGTCGACTTAAGCCAAGCTTAAATCGACATAATTTACCAGTGTAGATGAAGCCCACATTCAGAGCTCTTCATATAGTGCAGCATAAGCACCTTTTACTTTACACTAAAGATTTTTATATGATTTATAAATCTCCTCCAGGGGGTGTGGTTATCATAAGATATTCACACCCTTGGGGGATTAAGAACACTTATCTCTGGATCGTGATTTGTAATACCCCAAGCGTGTGATTATCTCAGGAAACTCACACTCTCTGTCATGCCTAAGTGTTTAATTATTATAGTGGTGAGTTCACACCCCAATAAAGGAGTTAAGGTTGTGTCAGCATTTCTCTTAGAAATCTCAGTTTCCAAGAGTTTGTAAATCTGCCACAAAAATCAGCTGCAAGCTGGAAATCTTCCACAAAAATTTCTTCCTGGACGTAAACATTTCTACCAGATTTTTAAAAAATTGCTTGAATTTATATTTAACTATTTATAATGGAAAAAAATACAAAAAGTTGATTATGTATTTCACAATAGCTGATAGTTCGGTAGCTATTTGGAGGTAAATAATATATGTTTAAAAATATTTATAAGTATGTATTCATACAATTGGCTGGAATAACTCAATGTCTCTTGAGAGAAATTATACAAGCTTTAGAATACTCTAATAAAGATTTTTTCTCCTCTTTAAAAATACGGTAAACAAAAAGATGAATAAATCACACTATATGCTAAATGATGAAGAGCCCAATCTAATTGTATTGAATGAAAATGTATCCCAATTTCTGAAATTTATTATCAAAATTGTGCCACAGACTAAAATCCTTACTTGCACAAAATTCAGATTTAAGGCTGGTATGATAATTCCATTTTTTAACCCTTAGGAATGGAATAGCTTTTATAGGGCAAGATATTAAAAAGAATGGAACTTTCAATCTTGGAAGAAAAGATGACTAAGTAGGGAAATGATAGAGGTATATACATTGTTACCTTTATGACAGTATTTTAAATTAAATTAACTTTACACAACTTAATCCTTATTTAGGATTAATTAGTAGCCATAAATGACCTGGAAAAAGGAGTAAACAGTGAGGTGGCAAAATTTACAGATGATGTAGAAGTACTCAAGAAAGTTAAGTTCAAAGCAGACTGGGAAGAGATAAAAAGAAATTTAATGAAACTGGGTCACTGGGCAACAAAATGGAAGATAAAACTGAATGTTGATAAATGCAAAGTAATGCACATTGGAAAACATAATCCCAACTATACATAATAAATGATGGTATCTAAATTAGCTATTACCAGCGGGGGGAAAAAGGAGATCTTGGAGTTATCCTGGATCGTTCTCCTAAAAACATCCACTCAATGTTCAGCAGTAGTCAAAAACACTAACAGAACATTAGGAACTTTAGGAAATGGATAGATAATAAGACACAAAATGTCATAATATCATTATATAAATCCATGGTATGCCCACACCTTAAATACTGAGTGCAATTTTGGTTATCCAGTCTTGAAAAAGTTATATTAGAATTTGAAAAAGTATGGAGAAAGGCAACAAAAATGATTAAGGGTATGGAACAGCTTCCATATGAGAATAGGTTAAAATGACTGGAATTTTTCATTTTGGAAAAGAGACTACTATAGGGAGATTTGATAGAGGTCTATAAAATCATGAGTGCTGTGGAGAAAGTGAATAAGGAAATGTTATTTATTCCCTCTGTGATGGGGTGGGCTCACCCCGCACTAGAGAAGCCCAATATATATTATGGGCAGCAGAATTCCTGCCGCTTAAACGGTGCTGGGCATGCTCAGTCTGCTGTCCCAGTATAAAAGGGAGCAGCTCAGCTCAGTCTGGGCTGGCCAGCATGGAGGAAGAATATGCGCCAGAGGCTCCTCCACCAGAGTTGCACCCGCCTCTTCTCTGGAGATGGAGAAACTCCAGTGAATAGCAGGTGTTCTCCGGTGACTGGCACGGGACAGAGGGCCAGGCGTTCACCCCAGCTTGTTGGTCCCAGGAACCTCTGGAGTGCCACATTGCAACCGAGCCCAAAGGAGGGAGCAGACAGACTGGAGCACCAGGGGAGCATTGCAACGGCCAGGTCGGAAGTAGCCCAGGGGGCCCAAGGGGAGTGACTGGGGATGGTGCACGATCTAGGTCAGCATGTTTTGGTCTGGATCCCCGCTGACTTGGTGCCATACCCCGGCACCGAGAGGGCTCTGGGATGGGGCTCAGTGGAGTGGAAGGGCCTGAGCCTCCCCTACCCAGGTGCCTCACCCTGTGGTAAATGCCCACTCTCTGGCTGCTAGGCCATGCTGCCATGACCCCAGGGCTGAATAGTGACTCTTGCATTGGTTTTGCGGCCGCTAGGCTGTGCTGCCCTTACTCTAGGGCTGAATAGTGACTCTCACATTGACTCTGTGGCTGCTGGGCTGTGCTGCCCCGACCAGAGGGCTGAATAGTAATTCTTGCATGGACTTCGTGGCCGCTAGGCCACACTGCCCTGACCCTGGCACTGAATAGTGACTCTTGCATGGATTCTGTGCAGCTAGGTTGTGTTGCCCTGATGCCAGGGGGCACAGGGTGCGCTTACTTCTCAACACCTTCATATAACACAAGAACAATGAAATTTATAAGCAGCAGGCTTGAAACAAGCAAACAAAAGGAAGTACTTCTTCTCACAATACAAAGTCAACCTGTGGACCACATTTGGAGGGACATTGTGAAGGCCAAAATTATATTGGGGTTCAAAAAAGAATTGGATAAATTCATAGTGGATAGGTCCATCAATGGTTATTAGCCAAGATGGTCAGGAATGCAAGCTCATGATCAGGGTGTTCCTAGCATCAGAAGCTTGGAGTGGGTGACAGGAGATGGATATCTAAGGCTATGTACACACGATCAGATTAAAGCACAACATGGCAATCACGCTATAAAAAACACGTGACCTTTATTGCGGGATAGTGCGTACACACGTCGCTCCTTGCAATGCAACAGAATTCTTTGCAATATCGCGGTGTAGCGCAATGAATTCTGGGCACCTAACCCACAGTTCAATTTTCCCTCAATCGGCGCTTGGAATCCTGGGATGAAGGAAAGGAACACAAAGCGCCATGGGTAAACTCTCATTTTCCCGTGGTGCACTGTGTTCCCTTTGTGTCTTCCTCATTGCCAATAGCAACTCGTGCCTATTTTCAACAGTGCAGACACGCACTACTTGCGAGCAATCACAACTGCGACAGCATGGATCCTGCTCTAATCTCCACTGTCGCCGTCAGTATTCTAAATACATCTCGGCTGGTTGCTCAGTACACAGTGAGCTCCAAATCAGACAAGGACGCCGAGGAGCAGGGGCTGATCGATGCCCTGCAGAGCAACAGCACCGCATTGCTCAGCTCCTTCACTGATCATCTGCACACGGTGCAACGCCGTTTCTGGTCGCGAGAGACGAGCACCGAGTGGTGGGATCCGCATTGTTATGCAGCTGTGGCATGACGAGCAGTGGGTACTGAACTTTCAAATGCGGAAAGCAACATTTTTGGAACTGTGTTCAGAGTTGGCCCCTGCCCTGCAACGTAAAGACACCAAAATGAGGTCAGCCCTAACCGTGGAGAAGCGTGTTGCAATTGCTGTCTGGAGGATGGCGACTCCTGACTGCTACCGGTCGGTTGCAAACCAGTTTGGAGTCGGGAGGTCCACCGTCGGATTAGCCCTCTCACAAGTGTGCCAAGCGATCAATCGCATTCTGCTACGGAGGACAGTGACGTTGGGCAATGTTCGTGAGATTGTGGACGGCTTTGCTGCCATGGGATTCCCTAACTGCGAGGGCACACACATCCCAATTTTGGCTTCAGACCATCTCGCAACCGAGTAAATCAACAGGAAGGGCTACTTCTCCATGGTGCTGCAAGCACTTGTGGATCACAAGGGGCGTTTTATGGACTTCAATGCTGGATGGTTGGGAAAGTTGCATGATGCCCACATTTTCAGAAACACTGGACTGTACCGGAAGCTGCAAGGGAGTACCTACTTCCCAGATCAAAAAATTACTGTGGGGGATGTGAAGATGCCCATAGTCATCCTCGGAGACCCAGCATACCCACTGATGCCATGGCTCATGAAGCCGTACACTGGGAACCTGGATCGCAGCAAGGAGCGGTTCAATTACTGATTGAGCCGCTGCAGAATGACTGTAGAGTGTGCCTTCGGCTGTTTAAAAGGGCGCTTGCGCTGTTTGTATGGGGGGCTGGACTTGGACGAGGACAACATCCCTGCTGTAATTGCAGCGTGCTGTGTCCTTCATAACATTTGTGAAAATAGGGGAGAAAAGTTTTCCCCGGCGTGGGCTATGGAGGCACAGCGCCTCAAGGAAGCATACAAACAACCAGCCACTAGGAGTATTAGGGGGGCCCAACGAGGAGCTGCTCCCATAAGGGAGGCACTCAGGGAGCATTTCAATGATGCCCTCCCATAGTTAACTTCCAGGACGCATCAGGTGCACCTTATGAGATTTTCACTGTGTACAAATAAAGCCACTCTTCAAAATTTTTGTTACTGTTCTTATTAAAAGATAAAAGGGGGCGTGGTTGGGGGGTTGTGGAGGGGTTACAGATGGGTGTAGCTGCGGGTCTCTAAAAAGTAGCTCTGTGAGGGACTGGATATTGCAGTATACCAGGGGGATGGGTGGCCTTCAAATAAATGCTTTGAAGGACTACGGGGTGTGGGAGGAAGACACGGCTGAAGTGTCTGGAGTGGAGCCTGTACATTAATCACCTGGGTCTGCAGAGCAATCATGCTCTTGAGCAGTTCTGTTTGCTCCTTCATGACACTTATCAGTTCGTCCCTGTGTTTCTGCCTCCTCTGTTGGGATTCCTCTCTCCCTTGCGGATGCCTCTGTTGTTTTCATCAGCTCCTGAAACATGTCCTCCCTGTTTCTTCGAGCACGCTGCCGAATGTTTCTCATACGGTCAGCTGGGGTAGACACCAACCTTGTGAAGGTCGAATCTAATAAAAAAAAGAATAATAAAGCTATTGTTAACACATAGCCTAGATAACCAATGTGACCTTCCAGTAGCACATTCCACTGGAAGGTACAGGGCAGTCAACATCCTATGCTTTGCTGAAGCGGACAAGGTACGTCCTAATAGAAACCTTACTGAGGGCTAACATTCTGCACAGGGCACACAGATGGAACCCGATATCTGTCTCCTCAGAGTGCCCCTGCCAGCTAGAATACATATCCTACATGCCACCAGATGCCAACTGGGACCGTATGCCGCTGCCTTGTGTGCTGCCATGGTTCCCAGTGCTGTGCTTTGCAGCTGGCGAGATGGAGTATCCTTATACAGGAGCGTAGACAAATACGCTATCCCATCTAACCTGAGTAGGAGGCTCTGGAGGTACATCAAGGAAACCTTTACTGACCTAAATTCAGATGATTTTTTGACAATCACTGCTTGTGTTGATGCACTTCTAATGAATGCATAGTAAGAAGAGAAACTTACCTGAACCCCCCTTTGCCACCTCAGAGGACATGCTGCAATTCATGTCTTGGGTGGACGTCTCAGCGGGGGTGCAGAAGAGCTCCTGGCTACACGCTGTTGCGCTCTCCTCCAGGTCATCCTCCATCTCCTCCTCCTCATCGATCACATCCTCATCCTGCTCGGCTCTGGCATTCAGTGGATGAGGTGGGGGGCCGATGTGTGAAAATGATTAGGGGGCTAGGGCACATGATTTACAAAGAGAGAATGAAGGAACTAGGATTATTTAGTCTACAGAAGAGAAGACTGAGGGGGGATTTGCTAGCAACCTTCAGCTACTTGAAGTGGTGCTCCAAAGAGGAAGGAGCTAGACTGTTCTTGGTGGTAACAGAGGACAGAACAAGGAGCAATGGATTCAAGTTACAGCTGGGGAGGTCGAGGTTAGATATTAAGAAAAACTTTCTCACTAGGAGGGTGGTGAAGCATTGGAATGGCTTACCTAGGGAGGTAGTAGAATCTCCATCTTTGGAAATATTTAACGGAATTAATTTGGGAAAATCAAAAAGCAAAAAAATCAACAAAATCCATGAGGTAAATCACCTATCTTCAAGGGTGCCTTAACCTCAGTTCTCCTGGCAGTTGAGAGTGGCTGGTGCATTCCCAACACTTTCTACCTCCCCACTTACCATTAGATGTCCTGGGTTGGAAAAACCAGGGATGCTGGCAGGTCATTGGTGCTTGGGCTGTATGGGGGACTCCACGACCTGTTCTAACTACAGTGGAGGCTTATGCAGGTAGGTTGCTGCTTTCTCAAGTCAGCCCAAGCTACTTTCCCTGTGCGCCAGCTGCTACTGCCACTCTGTGCTATCCACAACTACCTGTCTGCACTCTTGCCTTACAGCCATGCTCAGCTCTGCACCACCCACATTCTGCACTAATCTCAACTCAGCTCTTTATGAAGAGATCAGTGGTACCTAATTCTCTTCACAGAATCCTCACCCACATATAGCACTCCCACAGAAGCCTTCTTCTTCTCATCTCTTTCCACACTCCCTTAACCAACTGTAACTGACAGCTGTAATAGTCAGGGTGACCCCAAGAAATTTGGTGTCAATATTTTGTCCTTGTATTTTCCAACAAGCTCAATAGGAGTTTTTCCCAATATTCAAAATTTAACCAACATGCCCCAAACTGTCGCTTAACTAAAATGCAAATGAAGCCTCATTAAATCAGTCAATTCCCTTTACTCTTTAACAGATGCTGACAGAAAGTCTCTCTCCATCTATGATTCTTAGGCAAGTTTGAGCGGCTCTTTTCTCATTTTACTAACAGATAATAACAGAGAGCTCTCTACTCTTTATGGCCATGTCTACACTGACGGTGGCAAATTTGCCGTTATCAGCTCAATCTTTCCAGATCAACTTTATGGTCAGCTAAGACCCACTAAGTTGATTTAGAGATTGACTTAATAAAACCACTGCTTCAAGTGGTGTAGTGCTGCATCAGTGGGAATGCATTTCCCACTGGCACAGTGCAGTGAAGTCATTGTGTTGAAGAGAAGTTAGGAAGTTGACAGGAGCTTCTCTACATAGCTTACATAACTCCTATTGACTACTGCTAAATTTGGCCACCAGTGTAGACCTGGCCTAAGTCTTCAGGTCACAAGACTTACACCTAGGTACGTGACCTGATTTGTAGAGATGTTAAGCTTCAGATGATGCTGTCTGCTCAGTGCTTCTATCAGCTCACTTATTAGTACTTAAACATAGTTTTGAACCCTAAAGTTAGAGAAATGTTTTTTGAAAATCTTGGGGTTTTGTGCCACAAATTATCCTCATCTTTAAAATGGGGATAATAATACCTCTGTGCCTCAAAGGAGTCTTGTGAAACTTTATTCAGTAAGGTGTGTAAAACGCTTTGAGATAATTGAATAAAAAGGAGGACAGAAGTCAAAAGTATTAGCAGGAGCAGTAAGAATAGTAGTGTATATCCTTCTAGTAGCAGTGGCTGGTTGAAAAATGAAATACATTTTCCACAAATATTCACTCACATGTGTGTGTCATTTTGCTTTAGTTTTCTTTTGTCCTTTTGAATTCCTAAAGTACTCATACATCTGATTTTTACTGGAGAAAGTGCAAATTTTTCTTGCACAAATGTTTGATCAAAGCCAATTTCCAAGTCACATTCATGAGTATTTGCAAAATGATCACTTAAGTCCAATTGTTTTTGAAGACTCATCCGGTAAAGGAAGAAAGACAAGCCCATTTGATTTACCTGACTAATCACAGCTAATCAACATAGTTCATCTTGAGAAAATTGGCTACTAGCAACTGTTCAGTCTAAATCATAGAAGTAAAACAATTTTAATACTTTTTTGGAATATTTTCTAATAACAAATGCATATTAAGAGATTGTAATCTGTAGGAGAATATTCCTCAATCAGAAAAAGTGGTTACATTTATGTGAGATGTTCTTCTGTAAATTATTTATTCAGCTCCATAAATGGGAGTGTCCAAGATGTCTCTGAGATTACCAGATAGATTTTGCTGAATACTGTAAGAAAGGGAGTTGTGAGCTTTGAATGTGAACATAGCGTGTTTCATGAAACTCAGTTTTAGCCATGAGAAACCTTTCCCCCACTTCTACTTGCCATAGTCCTTTTATTTCTTCTTCATAATATAGGGACATGTATCAGTTCTTCATACAAGGCACCTCTGTGTTTAAATTCTTGTCTAGAAATTACAGCCTCAGAAACAATGCTTTTGTTATGAGCCCGATTCAGGCATGTCCAGTTTCATCTCACTCACTCTAAACAGAACCAAGTCTTGATATAGTTGAAAAGATCAGGATCCTCATGATATGAATGAATTAAGGACTACAACATATGCATCCTTCCATGTTAATACCATGCAAACTATTCAGAATGAGGTATAAACTTGAAAGTTTAAATGTAGAAGTTTTCAACTGTTTGTGAGGCTTTGCAAACTGAAATTGAAGTTTCCTAATCTGAAAAATCACCATCCAGAAGCAACTGCCTGCAAAATTGAAGAACATATGTTGGTAACTGATGGTTTCTTGTCTTCCATCAACTGCACTCATTTTTTTTTAAGGAAATTTATGGATGGCAATTAGAATGATTCCTGCCATTATTTCTAGAACAGCTTCCTTTCCTCTAAGTACAGGAAACTTAATTGCTTACTTTATCAAAATTACGTGTCACTGATACAGAGCTAATCTCACTTTGCAAACCCACTTGTCAAACAGTTTGCAGGTTTGATGTATTTTGAGTGTAGATTATGCAATCAAATAAATTAATTTACATTTTAAATGTACTTCTTGTTTATTATAATTTCCTCCATGTTAGTACTGTATTTACTAATGTCTGGCATACCAGAGGCAGCACAGAAATTACCAATGGCTATGAATATTTAACATATTTATTACTTTTTCTTGGAAGAAGTACAATGCTTTTTAAAATGTGGAAATATATGGATGTCAGCTAGACCCACAAGATCAGAGGAGATGAATTACCAGAATATTTTAGTTAATTCTTTTGCTGCTAAAATTGCTCGTGATAAGGTATTTTATTCAGAAGTTTCTTCAGGTTAATCTATGCTGTGATGCAAGACTATAAATAGGAAACATGAAGAAACCTTTCCATTGAATTAATTATCCCACCCAAGTTGCATAGTCCAAAGCAGGACATAAGGATACTATATGTGGCAATATTAGGTAGCACAAGCTGTGTCACTTAGTCAGCCTGGTATCTTAAAATCCAAAAAGAATTGCAAAGTCTGTCTCAATTAAGTGACTTTTTAACAAGGAGAAATGCTAATGACAACATTGTTAAGGATGGGTCAGAGGTTTTATTCTAGTAGGACTCTTAAAACATCTGAAATTTATTCACCATAACTAAGTCTTCTGTGATCAGGGAAGTAAGATGAGTCCATCTGGAGAGGCAGCCTAGCTGTTAGACAGAGTGGGATCTGGAGATTGAGCTAATGGTGGGCTGGGAAAGAAAGATTCTTTTGGCAAGTCTAGGCCCCAGATATGTTATTCTATATTGCCATTACAAAAGATTATCCTGCAAAGAAGACCAAAAAAATGTGATAAAATTCTGCAAAATGCTACTGCCTTGGAGAAATTTTCAGGACTACAGGATATTATTCAATACTGCAAAATTTCCATAATTTTTCATTTTTTCAACTTTGATGCAAAAATGGAAGAAAACAAATCTTTGTGCAACTGTGGTCATTGGGGATGCCACACAGCAAAAGCTCAATCAGGACAAACTGCAAGGAATGGGGCAGATAATCCCTCAAACTAGTGGTTTTTGAATAATTTGATCCACCAAACCATCAACAACACAGCTTCTATTATACTTTACTGGTTACTTGGAAGCTAAAAACATAGCTGCCTCAAAGCAATCAGCCTGCGGTTCTCACAAATGGAAAAAAGTCTAAAATATTTGCTCTGAGGGTTAAGTCCAAGATAGTTTATCATTCCTGAGTTTATTTGTTTAAAGCCAGCCTTTCTCAAGTCCCGGGGACACTTTCATCACGAAGGAGCAAAAGAGACAAAGGCATTGGCACTTGAAGAGAGGCTAGAAGTTATGTCTAGTCTGTCAGATATCTCCATGCTTTTTTCCATGTTGTGTTTGGGAACTTTATTTAGATGGCAGCAACAGAAACTCTAAAAATTTGGAGGTGATGTATTGTGTGCGACAAGCTTTATATAAGAATGTATGCGCTGTGGCAGGAACAGATACTGTGAGTGTCACCACGTATTAATGCACTTGTGCACTTCACAGAGCCTAAGGTTTGAGAGACCTTCTGGGTCACTTAGTCCAGGTCACCACCCCAAATTAGGGTTGTTGTTTTTTTTACCATATTCATGCATACAGCAACATCTAATGTGCACTTAAATGGAGTTTTAATATCTTCCTTGGTAAATTGTTGCTGAATGCCCTTGTGGCTCAGAATTTTATTCTAATGTGAATGTGACTTTCTTATTTCAGTCTGTTATTTTGTGTATAACCATCCTATTTAATTAACCTGAAAAATTAATCCCTTTATTTTTTATTATTTATCTCTAGTAAAATATATGAACACCACGCTATATTTATCCTCCAGAAGTTTTTAGACCAATTATCTATATCCAAAAGCCTCCATAGACAATGTTGGGATTATAGAGCAGTACAGACATCAGGATCTCTGACTGCTTGAAATTCAACAGCTTGCTTACTAATATTATTAATATGAGTTCTATGAAGACAATATTTATTGGCAACAGCTACCTGATTCTTCAAGGGATTGCGTGCAGTTAGCACAAGAAATGGGATTTGTAAGATTAAAGACACCAAAGGGTCTACTAAACTGGAATTACAAGAAGAATTTCTTTAGCCTTGGAGAATTTATGGCTCAGTAAAGCTGTAAGAACTTTTGTTCAGAAGAGGCCATAATTTGACTTTAGATTGAAAACAGCAGGGACAATCTCCCCATTCCTCAATTTATTTGAAAGACTGCATGCCAAAATCTTCTTGCTCAAACAGTTAGAGTATAGACCAGCCCTTCACCAAACTCATTTGATGCACACACAACTATTATATCACCTCTTCTCACCTCTTTTACAATGTGCTTTTAAAACCATCTATTGTTTTTGTTGCCCTTCTAATTAAGGTCCCTTCTACTGTGGAGAAGAATTTGAGGTGAATACACAAGTACACCAACATTGTAAAATAAAGGATTGCCTCTCGTATATTATAGACTTTCTTCTGAGAGAGACAAGGAAGATGAGGTAATATATTTTATTGGACCAACTTCTGTTGGTGAAAGGTACAAGCTTCCAAAGGGGTATCTGTTTTAGTCTAGTTCAGCAAATCAAACAAGGGGTCTTGTGGCACTTTTAAAGACTAACAAATTTATTTATTGCATGAGCTTTCATCAGAGAAATTCCCACTTTGTAAGACACTTGAAGATGGAGAGCAGTGGCGTTCTGTTGTTTTCTTTCTTGGTCTTCTCCTATAGTAGTTGACTTCTGGGTACCCATTTGGCTCTGTCAATCTGTTTCTCCACTTCCCCGGGTGGATATTGTAGAAAACAACAGAACGCCACTAGTCATAACTTATAAACCCCAAGTCAAACCTCTACAGCACATCATCAAGGGTCTACAGCCTGTTCTACAAGACCATCTTTCACTCTCTCAAGCCTTGGGAAACAGACCTTCAGACAGCCCCCCAACCTTAAGCAGATACTCACCAGCAACTACAGACCAAACAACAGAATCTTTAAAGCAGGTTCATATCCTTGCAACAAACCCTGTTGCAAAATTTGCCCACATATCTGCACAAAAGACACCATCACAGGACCTAATAAAACCACCTACTCCATCAAGGGCTCATTCACCTGCTCATCCACCAATATGATTTATGCCATCATGTGCTAGCAATGCCCCTCTGCCTTATACATTGGACAAACCGGACAGTTTCTGTGCAAAAGAATAAATGGACACAAATCTGACATCAGACATAACAACATTCAAAAACCTATAAGAGAACATTTCAATCTCACTGCTCACTCCATTGACAATACATTAATAGCTGTAACGAGACAAATGGATTATAAAGCAAAGCTTCAAAGAGAAACTGCAGAATTGGAATTTATATGCAGAGTTGAAACCATTGCGTTAGGGTTAAGTAGGGATTTTGGGTTCTTTTCTTTTACAATAGGTGATTTTATCTCACCTCCCTCTAATATGCTGTTCTTCATTGTTTGATCTAAACAACTGCTTTGATTTCCTTTAACAGTTTAAGCTGGTCCTATGGCCTACACTTTGTTGAATTTATTTTCCTCCCATTCTGTAAGATCTCCATCTTCAAGCGTCTGGTCAAGTGGGATTTTCTCCCATGAAAGCTCATGTGATAAATAAACATGTTAGTCTTTAAAAGTCCCACAAGTTTACAAATGACTCAGAGCTCTTCTTTCTTCTTTCAGAATTAAGATCTTCTAGGCCCCTGTCATTGTCAGCTACAGAATTTAAATTTTCAACAAGCAGTAGGAAAATCCCAAAGGAGGGGCCAAGCTTCCTCTGATGAGCCATCAGACTGAACATATGTCTTCATTGTATCTGGAGATATAAATTCCAACTTGGGTAGACCTTAATGTTCTCCCTTTGATTGAATTAAAATAATAGGTTAGCTGCAGTGGTGCTGGTGGTGGCATGGACCAGCTGCCAAAGTATGCATGGAAGTTCTCAGACAAAATTGTACTCAGGTAGTGGTACACCTTGTTGCCATGGCTACACTGCTATTTTAAATTTATTGGTTGAATTAAAGCTAAGGTATGTACAGCTACCTGAGCTGGAGATCACACTTCTAGCTGGAATGTAGATATAGCCTATGTTTAGAGAGGTTCAAAATATAGCATGAGACCTGTTTACTTAGCCAAGCTTTTGCCTGATTTAATATATTGTTTATGGAGTTTTTTGTTGAAGGATGACTATTTATTCTGTATTCAATTACATACATAAAAATTATAATAAAATAATGGCAAAGCTTTAAGCACATAATTATTAGGAAATGCAAGACTTAAGATTGCCTGTGCAATCTCAATTTGCTTCCCATGTGTGTATGCATTATGATACCGTCTTAAATTATATGACAATATATTATTTTTTCCACAGGACCCTCGCTCACTCAGATTGAAAGGGGCTTACAGATTGAGTAGCTATTCAAAATTTCTTTGGGCCCAGGCATTATTTATTGCACATGGCTCCAACCCAAGGAAGGCTGAATGACACTGGATTGATGTTTTCTGTTCTCACTGTCTTCCTCAGCTGCTCCATATTAAGTGGTAAGAGATGATCAGAAAAGAGGATATTTTAAGCTGAACACAACAAATTCCTCCATCAGCACTGGCTTGGTTTTGCTGGCTTTCCTGGTAAGAAGAATTGACTAGAATGGAAGACCAACAAATTTTGAAACATGTACCAAGGAAAGCTGGCTAATGTTCACATAGGTACGAAAAGCTCCAGTGGCACAATACGATCACCAGTGATGGTCAGAAATTGAAAATCCAGCCACACTTCCTTAAGGACCTAGCCAGAGGTTAATCCGCCTCAAAGGACAGCACATCCCTCCAAAGGTGGAGGGGACTGAGAGATTAGGAAGAACAATCTCCCTGCTTTCGGTGCCTATGGACAGCACTATAGTGGTTCCTGGTTGCTGGTAGGAGTTACTGCAAGAACAGTCCCATTCAGCTCCTGTAGCCTGGAGTTGGGAGTATGCACAATACAAATGACTGGAAAATTTAGCTACCAAATTCTAACAAATTTCTACTGAGCATGTGCAAACTAATTTTTTGAGAGGCTAATAATTCAGCTATATTTGGGTGTATTTTCATGGTAAGAGCAAAAAGAAAATCCCTGACATCCTGAACCTAGAAAGATCTCCCACCAAATATAAGTACCTGTTTCAAATCAAGGTGACAAGATAGCCTCTCAATTAAACAGTTGTAAGATTGTTTTAATATGGGCAAAACAATGTATGTTTTCATAATCTCATTCTAAGAAATGGCTGACCCATTCTTGCTGAAATGTTAAGCTATCAGCCTGAGGCAGACACTTGACATGAAAAATTTCAGGCCAAATGGTTGAAGTTTGACAAAAGATATAAGCAACTGAAAAAGGGTGTTATAATGGAAAAGTGCTAGGCATTCTTTAGCCATAGGCAATGCTTCTAAGTCTGATTAAAATATAAATACAATGACCTGTGAAGCCTACAGTTCTGGAATGGGCTTCTCAATTGACATTCAAATTAATGTGGATATCAAAAAATCATTGGATTATACTATCTGTAAATGGGAGTTAATCTGCTGGTCAGTGCTAGGTGTGCTTTGACATCCCACATTGTCAATAGGAGCATTTTTCACTGCAAAAATCTCTTGGAGGAATTATTAATACCCAATAGCAGAGTGTTCTAGTAAATAAAGTTCCAAAGGGGTAGCCGTGTTAGTTTATTGCAGAAAAACAAACAGAGTCCTGTGGCACTTTTAAAGACTAACCGATTTATTTATTGCATGAGCTTTCGTGGGAGACAATCCCACTTTGTCAGATGCTTTGAAGATGAGAAATTTACAGAATGGGATCACATTAAATGCAAGGAAGTGTATGACATAGGGTCAGGTGAGGCTGTAACAGCAAATCAAAATAGATGTTAGGATTCAAACACTGGGGAACAGCACATAGAGGAAGGTGAGGTCAAATCACCTGTGGTAATGAGAGAAAAATCCATAGTCCCTGTTTAACCCCAAGACAAGTGAGTCGAATTTGCATATAAATTCGAGTTCTGCAGTTTCTCTTTGAAGCTGTGATTTGTTATTTATCTGTTTCAGCACAGCTATTAGCAAGCCGTCAATTGAGTGAGCAGAGAGATTGAAGTGTTCTCTTATTGGTTTTTTAGTATTGCTATTTCCCAAGTACCCAGGAGAAACCCAAGAAAGAAAACAACAGATCGCCACTGGTCACCACCTACAACCCCAAGTCAGATCTCTTCACCATATCATCAAATCTCTACAGCCTATTCCTCAAGACAATCCCTCACTCTCTCAAGCCTTGGGAGACAGACCTCTAATTGCGTACATACAGCCCCCCTACCTTAAACGGATACTCACCAGCAACTACAGATCAAACAATAGAAACATTAAAGAAGGAACATATCCCTGCAACAGACCACACTGCCAACTTTGCCCTCATAGCTACACTAAAGACACCATCACAGGATCTAATCAAGCCACCTACTCCATCAAGGGCTCATTCACCTGCTCATCCACCAATGTGATTTATGCCATCATGTGCCAGAAATGCCCCTCTGCCTTATATATTGGACAAACAGGACAGTCTCTGTGCAAAAGAATAAATGCACACAAATCTGACATCAGAAATTGCAACACTACAAAACCAATAGGGGAACACTTCAATCTCTCTGCTCACTCCATTGACGACTTGCTAATAGCTGTGCTGAAATAGATGAATTACAAATCACAGCTTCAAAGAGAAACTGCAGAACTCAAATTTATATGCAAATTTGACTCACTTGCCTTGGGGTTAAACAAGGACTACGGATTTTTCTCTCATTACAACAGGTGACTTGACCTCACCTTCCTCTATGTGCTGTTCCCCAGTGTTTGAATCCTAATGTAACCCATATGCCTCTCTTTGAGAGACCTACTGAGGGTGGGTTACTGTTGCTGGGCAGATTAGCTACCCACAACCAGAAATGTCTGGAAGCAGGGAGTGGTAGCATTTTGAGCATGCTGCACAGTGTACCCTGCTGGTGCGATGTGATGTTGTCAGTCAGATGACATGAGAGCAGCAGTCTGTATGGAGGGCAGGCTAGAGCTGCCTTGAAAGGAGACCATGAGCTCAGTTTTCTGGATAGAAGCTGAGCCAGGAGTGAACAAGATGTTTTCTCTCTGTAATGGAGTCATTTGCAACAGACCTTGCAGACATGCATATGGGACTGAGGGCTGGTTGCAAAGGAGAAGAAAAAGCCTGCATAGAATGCTACAGAGGATTCCAGCAAAGGAAGAAGAGGACAGCTATTTCTTGCCACTCAAGCTTCTACACTGGAACAGAGACTGTAGCTGAGAGTTGGGTGAACTCCACCTGGACTTTGGGACTCTTGGGTATCTTTCCTGCGGGGTTTTCTGTAGGGATTGTTCGTGGTTAATTTTGTTTTCTTAGGATAGGGTTCATTTAGTTAGTAGTTAATAAAGTTCATTGTTATGTTTACTGTAGTAGTATTTTAATGTGGGAGTGTAGCTCTGGGCAAGCTTCACTGTGAGTCCCATACAGACTGGATCCTGGGTCTCCAGCTGCTTTCTCCAGAGGAATTGGGATTGATTTCTGTGGGGCACTGGAGAAGGGCAACTGAATGAATTTTAGCCCAACCCGAAGGTTACACTAACATCTATTTTGATTTGCTGTTACAGCCTCACCTGACCCCATGTCATACACGTCCCTGCATTTAATGTCCTCCCATTCTATAAATTTCTCATCTTCAAAGCGTCTGACAAAGTGGGATTTTCTCCCACAAAAGCTCATGCGGTAAATATATCAGTTAGTCTTTAAAAGTGCCACAGGACTCTGTTTATTTTTCTAGTAAATAAAGTATTTTAAACATGGTTTGAAGGTGGATAGTTTCCCTTTAAAAAGCTACTATGGTAAATTAAATGGAAAAATAAAATGTTAATGTAAAGAAAACCAAAATGACAGTTTGATGCCTAGCTTTTCTGTCATAGGAAGAGATGATTCGAATAACGTGCTTTATTAAATGATGTAAAAAGCAGCTGGGCTAGTATATTGGGACTGCAGTAGGAAGATGTGACCTGCATAAGCACACAGTTTTAAGGATAGATGTTAGATTATCTTTTTGCCAAGGTTATACATTAGTGATCAAAGTTGACATTGACAGCTATGGGAAAGAGATAATGTACTTATACATCTTACAGCAAGAGATGTGAGTTCTCGCCCACTCCCTTCAACCATTTCTGCTGAAGGGCATTTATAGTCTTTTCCTCTCTTGTTACACTTGCCAATAGAAATAAATTCCAAACAGAGACTCTACTGTCTACAGTAAGGGCTTGTACCATTCATTCTGTATCTTTTCATTTATTGTAGTTTACCTGAAACCCTGTCAGAGCACTAATCTACTATCAGGTATAATTCTTACAGGATTTCTATGGTTAGGCTGGTCATTGGATTTGAAAGTGGGAAATTAGACGGGGGGAAATCAGTTGCACAAATAAAAGTGAACTTCTTGGCAGCACCTTTATACAATAACAGAATAGAAAATGATGGCTGAGGAATTTGACAAGCAGAGTCTAAATAAAGGTAATCAAACCACCTTCCACAATGAAAGCAAGAGGAAATACAAAAGCTTGTACCCGTATGCATGTAGATACATAATGCAACTATATATATATATTCACATTTTTTTTTGAAAATCACAATATTTTCTTTTCAGTACAATTCATGATGCATTACCCCTGGGATGCTTATTTTTACTTTTACTTTTTATAACCACTTAAATATAATGGGTTCAAAAGTTTGATTTAAACAGTTTTGTTTGAATTTTGTTTGAGAACCATGGGGGGGGGGGGGGCCCGGGGAGAAAATAATCAATGACATTTTAAGAAGTAAATTCTTTTGTAAATATTAGATAACATAAAATATATGATTTTGCTCTTGTAAAATCCTTTTTGTATTTCTTGGTTTATTGTCAGTATCTCAGAATGTCTCACTATGTGGCAGCACAGATAGCTTGGACTGTAAAAAGACTTCAAAATATGACATCACAGCTATAAATACCAGAAGACCTAATGCAATGTATGGCATTTTTTACTTCACACAGTAATGCATTTAGGATTATTTTGAATGAAAATGGTTTTCACTATGAAGAAAAATACATTTTTAAAATAAATTTGTTTTCTGTGCTGAATATCAGTACTCAACAACTGGCAGAGTATAACTACTTAACAACTACTCAGGGTAGGAGAGATGTTTAGCATAGTAGACTGTGCTTAACTCAATTTTAATTTTTGATTTAGTTTTCACCTTTAAACACCTGTGTTGATGACATTACAAATGGTACTCTAGTGACATATGTCATAGCTTCAGGGTAACCATTTTCCCCCTGTACATGGGTCACTGCAGAAGTATCCATCCTGTTCTCAGGTCTTCAGTAGTCATCTGTGCCTGGGTGGAGGCCTTTGCCTCACTCCCTCTTGAATGGAGATTTTTAAGCCTGCATCAGCTCCCTGCCTTAGACGGTGGTATCCTCAGCAAGCCAATGGTCCTAAAAGCCAATGGGTGTGCTTTGCTTTCTCTGTGAGGATTCTGAAAAGTATATTGTCACCTGTTACAAGTTACAACACAGCTTTTCCTAAGCAAGTGCAATAATTCTTAAGGGAAAAGCACTACTGAGAAAACATGAACAACCATAAACAAATGTAAACATACACTAAACATACCCATGAGTCACCCATCAAACTTATGGGGCTTACTAGCTGAAAATATTTCCAGTCCTTCCACAACTTTACAATAGTTAGACTTTCCTGTATGAATGTATTTTCCTAACTTAATTGGGGGCTGCTGGAAAAACAAGCAGGGAAAACATCACAATGGCTATTGATAAACAGACTACCAATAAACAACTGAGAGGCAATTCCAAGACAATAACCTATATCCAGGCTCCAGCCTGAAATTACACTGTTTTCTAAAGGCTGGGAGCTTAGAAATCAAAGGGATATGAAATGATTAAAAGGACTCTCTGGGGAACGAGAAAGGGGTATTGGAGCATGCTGTTTCTGCTGAGAATAGACTGAGATAGAACACAGATACAGTTCTTGTGGCAATGTCTGAAAGCAACTGACACTTTTCCAACACCCTTCAGAAATGGTAGTAAGGTTTAGGGAGAGGCAAGCAGTAGGCTAGAGTGTTTATTGTTTTAAGGTCAGTTTTCTCTCAAATGCTTTTATTTTCCTAAATTAACAATATTTTGCTTTAAGAAGGCTCTCCAGTGACTAGATACTATTGGGACCTAAAATGCAGATACTGAAAGTATGTCAGGCCTGCTGAGATAATCATTCTTAACATCTGGAGTCTGCAGCCCAAGGTGAGGTCAGAGTGTGATTCCATCTCATAAGAGGTTACAGGTTTGGGCTGGAGAACAAGGGATCAGGAGAGGGTAAGAGAAGTTAGCCTGATAATTGATGTCAATCCTGGAAACATATGTAATTGCCATTTAATACAGGCACACACGTATTTGAACAAGCTCACTAGGCCCAGATCCACAACTGCTAAAAATCAAGACAATTCTTCTGATGTCCATTGAACTTCAGTTAATTTGCTTCAGTTAAGTGCTGACCCAATGTTTTTGGATGTAATCAAACTTTCAGGAAGTATGGGAATATTTTGAGGAAACACTTTAAAAAAATGAGGAAGAAATATTCATGTGAGTACAAATAATCATTAGGGTAGATTCTGTATGTCCATTTCTATTTATTTGATGCTCTTTCTGTTTGTATTTTTTCTGCCTAATATCATTTTGATTTTATTTCTATATTTTATTTTTTAATTTTAAGGATTTCCCTTGACTGTTATGCAATTTTCTCTTCCATTTTTTTTGGTGCTTTATTATTAAGCTTGCCCTTTTTTATTTATGGATGCAGGTAAATCCCTATTATAGGAAGATCTCAGGAGACATCGGAAGCCTCCATAAATTAAAAATTAATTGTTTTATATGAATTTGGAGCCTGGAACTAAATATGAATTTTATTAAACACCTCTCTCTTTCATCAAACTTGGATGGTATAGTGACTGCATTTTCCCAGTCCCTGGCTAAGAAAGGGACTTAAGTAAAAGAAAAGAAGTTGTGACTCAAACCAGATAATATGAAAATTACTCTGGTTGATAGAAGCCACCTAGAGCTACCCACTGTGGGACATGCGCCAGTGATGGAAGTACTTTGGCTGCAGTCTGTCAAAGAGGTTAGCATTCTGTAGGGACTTCTTGACTCTCTGTTGTTTCTGCATTCCAGGGCAGCATCAGTGACATTTTTTTCCTTTAATCTGTTCTGGACACAAATATTACATTTCTTTCAGATACGGACTTTACTATGCATAGCTGGGCCTTTATCATTTCTTTCTTGGATTATTGCAATGCAGCTACATCAAGCTATAGGTGAGATCTATAGTCTGGCTGGCAACTCACAGAAATCAGAACTTGTATTTTGACTGTCTTGCGCCATCATGTTCCATCTTGCAAGCTGCTGTGGGTAGTCACTGGCACTATTGTGGGGTCCCATAGGTGTTTAAGTGTTTGCTTTATATGGACCGGTTTGAAGGACTGGGTCATATCACTGACATGCTAGCTGCTGTTCTCTTTGGTGCTGGAATTCCTAGAGATACCTGCAGCAATAATGATCTTTAGAACAACATGATCTTTAGAACAAATTCATCAGCAAGTGCCTTCCCATTCAGAGTAGTTCCAGTTTGAATCAGAACACTTACACTAATCCTTAACCATCTGCTCTGCAGTGCATGTGCAAAGATACAGTTGTTTCCATTTTGATGATGTAAAAGTAAGGGGAAAGAATCTACTGAATTACATTTTCAGGCAGTTCAGCAGCACCTGGGAAGTTTTCCCTCATGTTTCATTAATCATGGTAAATCATAGGTAAATTGTTTACTCTAGTGAGCTGGTGGATTTGTGGAGAAAAAGAAACAGGGTGGTACCATTAGAAAGTTTCAGTGCTGCTGAACCTTTTCCTGAACTCGTAGCCTTTGTTCTCTTCAACATTTAACCATCATATCATGATTAAAGTGTGAAGTTGGGGCACTTGTTAAAGGATTTGCTTTAGCATTTTCTAAATACATTACTGTGGGACTCTGACTGCCACCCACCTCTATTTCTCCTTCATCAGGATGTCTTCCAGTTACCATCTCAGCTCATAATCCTTTAATTAATTCTTCACCAGGCTCGCAATATAGCTTGTGGAAAACTGAACTCAGAGTCCCAAAACAAACACCAAGTCTTTCATCAGTTCTAACTCCAAACACTCTCCTATCCTTGGCTTCCCTAGTTTATTGCTAGGCCTCCTGCCTCTGGCAGTCTCAGCTACTTCTCTTATCCATACCCCCTTCCCTGCAGTGTCATGTTGCCTTTTGTATTGTAATCCAAGATTTCTCTCTGATGGGACTTAATTTGTAATCAGGGTTGGCTTAGTTCCAGATTCTCCAGCCCAAGGGCAAGCCATCCTGTAACAATTACAATACACTATTCAAATTGATCTACAGCTTCTAGACCTATTCTATTCTATTCTATTCTTCTTTTGATAGCATGTTTTATTTTGTGTTTTATGGGGTGATTTTTGTTTGCTTTTTGTTTTGTTTTATAAAAATACATGTTGCCATCTATTTATGATATAGAATCAAGATAAAAAAAAATGTGTTTTGAACATGGAGTGGAAGATGGTGAGGTTTGTGATAGCCTCGTCCCCGAGGAAGTTCATTCTACTGTCTCAAAGAATTTCTGTCTCCCACACAGAAGAATTTTATCCTTAATGAAGATAGTTTCATTGTGCCCAAGGAGGGGCGTTGTTGACTATGGTCTTCATCCCGATCCTTTTAAAAAATGATCTTATAGGTATCTTGGTTCCAGGACATGAAGAGTCTTGGAAGTAAGGACTTAGACCTTGAACTTGATTTGAAATTCAATGAGTGTTCAGGACAAGTCTGATATGCTCACAGTTGTCTATGCCCTTGGAGAGAGATGCTGCAGTATTCTGTGATCACTGGAGTTTCCTAAGCACTGATGGCTTTATGCCAGATATGCTGCATTACTGCAGAAATTAGAAATAAATCACTATATTGTGAGTTACCAATAGAATTAGCTATAATATAATTCTGCTTAGAAGTCATGTGCTCTGAAGAAAGCTGGGAGAGGTTGTAAGTACTTTGGAAGACAGGTTTAGAAATCAAAATACGTGACAAAATGGAGAATTGGTCTGAAGTCAACAAGATGGAAATTCCATAAAGACAGCTACAAAATATTGCATTTAAGCAGGCAAAATAAATTCACAAATACAAAATGGGGAATAACTGACTAGGCAGTTGTACTGCTGAAAAACACCTGGGGATTATAGTGGATTACAAACTGAGTGAGCCAACAATATGATGCAGTTGTGAAAAGGCTAATATTCTGTGGTATGGTAACAAGAGTGTTGTATGTAAGTGTTGTACGTGCCATTACTTGGAACTGGTGAGGACTCAACTGGAGTATTGTGTTCCATTTTGAGGACCAAACTTTAAGATGTTCTAGACAAACTGGAGAGAGTCCAGAGGAGAGCAACAGAAAAGATAAAAGGTTTTGAAAACCTAACCTGTGAAGAAAGATAAAAACATAAAACCACTCGGCATGTTTAGCCTTCAGAGAAGAAGGCTGAAGCGGGTGCGGGGGGGACTGATAACACTCTTCAAATATGTTAAGGTCTGTTATAAAGAGGGTGGTGACCACTTGTTCTCCATATTCCCTGCAAAAAGGACAAGAAATAATGGGCTTAATCTTCAGCAAGGGAGATAAAGTTTAGAATTAAATACTAAGAAAAGCTTTCTAACTATAAGAATATTAAAGTACTTGAATAGGCTTCCACTGGAGGCTGTGGAGTCTCCATCATTGGAGGTGCGTAAAGACAGGTTAAACAAAGACCTGAGATGGTCTAGGTATACTTGGTCATCCCTCAGCACCAGAGGCTGAACTGGATGACCTCTCAATGTCCCTTCCATCCTGTACTTTTATGATTCTATAAGTTGCTCCAGAACATTTTCACTTATGAACACTATACAGAGTTGACAATATAACAGAGTACAAGAAAAACTTTACATTTCATGTTACTACTCTATGTATATTACTCTTAAAAATATTGTTTACAGAAAGAACATAAAACATTTGCTGCTTCCTTTCTTCAGCAGATGACCAGAGACAAATATCTTGTCAATCAAAAGTTCTACACCTCAGACCTCACAGTTTATCTTGTCGCAAATTTGTATTTCTTTATATACTGCCTGAAGTCAAGCAAATCTCCTAGAACTAACAATCCTGAATGATGAATTAAAGTACAGTACATATGTGATATATATGCAGGTATTCATTATAATGTATTAATCTTGGTGGTACATGCAAGAAATCCATGTAAGGACATATAGGATGCAATTTCAAAAATACCCCTTAAAATTACAAGTACAAAACTGTAAATATAAAGTTTAATGGTGAAATGGCCAGCTTACCCAATTTACTAGCATATACATAGTTCCAGCTAACAAAACTGGGTTTGTGCATATATCAAGTTAAGATATAAAACAGTATATATGCAAATCACGTAAAACTGTACAGTTAATTTTAGAGTTTTTGAGTCTCCTTTGAAAATTTGTCCCATATTGTTGTATAAAAATACCAGAAGATTTGTGAGAAATATTAATTTATTACAACCACAGTAACAGAATAAGATGCAGCTCCCTAAGCATTCCCCTTTCCCTTTGAATACATGATCAATGTTGTCCACTAGAAAAGAAACCCTGGAAGATTGCTTGGGGTGTCACTGAAGAGGAGCCTTTAGATCTGGCCACTAGGTGTCAGTGTTGCACCACAGATGGACTTGCCAACTTTTATTTATCTAGCAGGTAAAAAATGAATGAGACTGAAGAAAGCAATTGAAGTACTAACATGTCGCAAAGCTCGTTACATTGATTTCATCCATTTATAAAACCCACAATCACCACGTGATGCTGCAAAATATAAAAGATTGTTTACTGTGTCCATATTGTGTTTATTGGGGAATGAATAGGTGATGACACAGTGCTCTGTGTTTTGTAGTGTAGAAGGTGGATTTAGGAATGGGATTTTATATTATTGAGTTTATGCAGTTATAGAAATAGAAGTTTGTTAGGGTAGGCCCAAGCCTGAACCAGTTTTTAAAGGCCTTAGCATACAATTTATATGAACCAATGCCAGAACTCAGATGCCATATAGTCTGCCTTAGCAACCTTGGAAACTTACAATGTTACAAGGAATACCCTGCACATAGCGTGTGAGAACCAAGGGCTATGTTGCAAAGCCTTGTAATGGCTATGTTGCAAAGATTTGGCCCCGCTTAGAGCGTATGGGAACTGATAGCTATGTTGCAGATGTGTAAAAGCATATGGGAGCCAAGGGGCATTGTTGCAAAGAGTGTAAAAGCGTATGGGAACCAAGGGGCCATGTTGCAAAGACGTGGGACCCTCTGAGAAAGCAGGAGGGGAATGGGAGGCACAAAACTCTATAAATATTAGTCCCAAAGATGGGGAGGGAGACAGTAGGCTGGACATGACTCAAGATGCCCCGTGGCTCCGGCTACGATAGCAAGTGGGGTCTGTCCATAGCCAAAGACAGAAAAAGGTCAGGTCCTGGTCTTGAAGCTGACTGGGCTGGCACGTAGGCCCGAGCTCATCAAAGAGAGGTCAGCACCTGATCCCTGATGGTGGCAAACTGACACGTTGGTACAGAGTTCGGTGAGTATCAAGAAATCACCAATAGGCCTCGGTGAACACTGGTTTGATAGTAGCTACAGGTATATAAGATATTAGTAACAGTAAAGGTAACAGAAGTATTTAGCACCCCAGGTCCTGGTGTTAGGACTAAAGTAGGTTAGCATCCCCACCCCTGAGGGTTTGGGGAGGTAGGTATAAGGTTAGGGAACAAGCAGTTTAGCACCCCAGCCTGGGAGTACAGGTAGATAGCCTGCCATCCCCTTTGAAGTTAGGGGCACCCCTTTGAAGCTAGGGGCAAGTGCAGAGTAATAAGAATAGTTTTAGTAATTAAATAGTTAATAATGCACATTTACTTTGATTTGTAAGGCCTGCTGCAGCACAATAATATTATTAGCATAACAGTAAAGTTTTTGATCTTGCAAGCTAAAAAGAGTGTACACTTACAACAAGAAAAAGTGCATAAGTGTTGTTGTACTCATAATGATCTGCAATAAACATTTTATGCTTATAACTCTCCTGATTCCATTCCTATTTTCCCTGATGTTGTTATTCCCCAATGCCCCTTTACCCCCCTTATTTTTCCCCTTATGGGAACAGTATTCAATTCCTATACTAATCACGTGGGTTATCGGCTGGCTCGGTTTAACCCTTTATAATCTGGTTCCCTTGACTACTGATGTACCTGTAAATGCCTCCTCTCCATCAGATCAAGGCCGGGCTATTATCCCGGTGAAAAAAAGAACCTGTTGTCCAAGCGCACCCCTCGATGAATACCACCCCGAGGGTAGACAGTGCTTTGCATGTAGATTTCATTATTATTTAGCAATTAGTTATTGCCCTTCTCCACCATTATGAGGAAAAATGCAGATGGGTGTTAGCAATGCTCCAGCTCGAATCTATCAAGCAGTTCTCTTACTCTATTTTCAGAAGCAAATGAGGTGTACATGTGCTTTTGAAATATTAAAGCAGAAGATTTTTTTAAAAAAAAGATTTAACTGACATAGCTAAAAAGATATAAATTATTTGAGCTATGTTTTACTGTAAAACAAAGTTTTAAAGAATAAATGAAAAGCTCAGTGTAACCAATGAGCCTTTTAATGGATTAGCAAGAATTTAAGAAGATTCTTTGTCCATAGAAATAATATATTTACTACTTCCACCACTCAGTAAAACATGTTATCAATTTACCTTGCTCCTCTAGCAAAAAGAAAAAGAATCTGGTTTCTCTTTTGTGAACAATAAAAGGAAGTTAATAAAAACTAATGGTGATTTTTACCATTGCTATCTCTCAGGGTATATTTTGAAAATAAGTTAGTTAAATATTGAATCAGGCCATGCGAGAATTGAGAAGCTCTCCAGTAGAGCTCTGGTTCACATGAAAGCACCCCCAGAACAAATACAATTAAAAATGATAGGATAACCTTGACAGTGGTACAGACCTATTTGTACCACAGTCAGTTATTGTTAGGGGAGAATGTTTTTTTAACCCTTTGCTTCTCTTATCTTGTCCTCTTTCAGAAGACTTTGAGACTAACAATTCTTGATGGATGATAGTAACTTCCCTTTCCAACAAGCACATACTTCATGTAGGAACATCATGCTTTGTTTAAGGAGGCTGAAATGCAAATGAAGAAATGCTCTTCCCAGACAATACCAAGCCTGCAACTCTAACATGCAATACTGAGCTTTCTCTGGTACAGTGTAGACAGAAATCCTTTTTTCTTTTTAAACTGAAAGTTTGCAGCCATTAGTTTCAAGGTTCATAATTAGTGTTTGGGACAAACAAAGAGTCAATATGATGTCATGTCTAGACAACATGTAAATTAATAGGAAAGCAAATGAGTTACAAATTCTATACTAATACAAATTAATCTGAATTAAGTTTAATCCCCAGTTATTAACTGATTAAATGTGGCTGTTGGTAGCTACAGGGTGCTGACTTCCATCTGTGATTATTAGGGGCACAGCTTAATCACTGATTCTGTACTGCAAAATATATAAAGCAAATGTCATATATGCTGACTCTTCCTGCTTTGCTCACTGAATGGAAGATCTAGGGATGCAAATCTGACATCTACATTTTAAAAATATGTAGAAAAGCTTTTCTTGAATTTCATAATTAGCTTTTGGTTAGAGGGCTGCTTACTTCCTCTTGTGTCAACTCTGGTTTGTTTTCCATCCTCCTTTCGAGATATATACATCGGTGCTAGAGAAACTCTCTGCTGCTGTGAACATTTAAATATAGTAACATAAATATCCATCTCTTTCCATTATTATTATTCAAAATATATGAAACCTGTTGCCAGAAATAAGCAGGTATGCGTCTGACATAGATCCCACTCAGCAAAAGCTGCTTACATTTCAGAGCTGGATATTCACTCACGTAAACAACACACTGACAGACTTGTCCACTAACATTATGAAAATGTTGATAGTAGCTGACAGAGCAAGGGCCTGAGTAAAATATATTCAGTCATGATTTTTTTAAAAAACTATATATTTTGGCAGAAAAAGAAAATTTTCCTTTCCCAAGCCCCACACAATTCATATTTACATATTTACTATTCCTGGTAGGTGCTTATTCCAAGTAATAAATAGAATTCCAGTTTTAAAAAATTCATAATAAAGATATAAACCTTGGTTTTCTTGCATATAGATAATTCTCATGATTTACCAACAAGCCAAAACTCCTAACAACTACCAGATTAGTTCCCCCACCTCCACCCCCCGAATTAAAACCAACTAAACATCTTATGGAAATTATTCTCTCTCACAGTTTTGACTGTGAACAGCTAGCTAACTCATAAGAAAACTCTCTGGTTTCTTTCAGAGCTTTGGAATCTATTTTAAATCTATCACATAGTAGGTATAGCTGATAATTACATACCACGTGACATCAAAACCACCGTCATTGTATTGTATAGACTCTTTTATAGACATCCTACTCATTGCTATAATAACAGAAGCTGTCATGACAGTGGTCTGTGCCTAGTATGAAGCCCTAAACAATTCTGACAAGCTGCAGCTCATTAAGGGACAGTCATTTTGTTGAAATGTCTATCAGCTCTCAGGGATGTACCAAGATGAATAGACCCAAAACAATAGCCCCATTTGTTAGAGCAGTAGCTTCTCTAATACATGATGAGACAATCAAGCCAAGCTGCCTTCAGCACAAAGACATAATTAATCAAATGGACAAATGGTTCAAAAATTGCTCTAGTATATTCTGTAGTGGACAGAGGTTTCCATGGAAACATTGGCGTTTGCATCACACTTAATGACCATTCGTTACAATGAAGTTCTAAAAAAAAAAAAAGGCAATGAAAAATATCTAAATAAATAAGAAGCAAGTGGTAGCTTTAAGGAAGTTGGTTAGGGCATAGAGTCCTGATACCAGAGAAATTAATGACTGCATTTCTAGAGATTCATATATTTTAATGTTAGCCTGAACTCCTGTATAATGCAGGCCAAAGAACTAGAGCCAGGAAATGCTTCATCAAGCCTATATCTTTCAGAAAGACATTCAAAGTCTTATAGACTCAGACTGTAAAACTTTGAATGATGGAGATTCCAAGCCATTAAAGTCATGTCCTTTGGAATTTTTTTTCCAATGGTTAATTATAATCACCAGTGAAAATTTGCACTGTATTTCTAGTCTGAATTTGCCCAGCTTTGGTTTTTCAACCATGGGCTCTCATAATGCCTAACTCTTGCTCTAATCACTTGGCATGACTGTCCACATTCTGGCCTCTGATAGGGCTAATCTGCTTCTTACTACCATGTAGTGATATGAGAATGACTGCTTTTTTTGTTTTGGGGGAGGGGGGGTGTTTGTTTTGTTTGCTAGCCAATAAAAATATTTTAAAAAGTGTTTCAGGTTAACTAGAAACTATTGTTTTTTAGGGGGTTTCTGTAATTTTCAGCGAAACAAAAAGTAAGCAACAATTTGCTTCTGGTCAAACAAAACTTTTCATTTGACCCAAACCAAAACATCTAATTTTTTTTAAAGGTTTTTATTTAAAAAATAATACTTAAGTTATAAAAACTTTTGAAAGAAAAGGTTGTTTCAAATAAAAGAAATACATTTTGATTTAAAAAAAAAAATTGACAGAAACAGGGAAATTTGACATGACTTCATTGCACATTCTACTAACCCAAATCTGCATTTTTGGAGGGCTAAATTTTGCCCCAAATATTTTACCTTGCTCTACACCTATACAAAACAAAGTCAAAGTCTGGCTCAAAGTAATATGCCCACAATCATAGAGAAAGCCTGGGGCAAAGTTGGATCTTTCGACTCTCATCAATGTACCTTAACCACAGAATTATCCTTCCTCTTCTAGAACAATAGCACTATGCATATAAAGTTTTGTGACTTATTTACACTGAAATAAAGCACCACTGTACACTAAAAATCCATGAAAACATCCCTTCATGGGTGAGAAAGCTAGATTTGTAACTTTTGGATTTTTATGGATGAGCTTTATGAAAACTGAAGAACACAAATAGGAATGGAATATGAAGCTGTTAACTTTTTTCAGTTTCATAACGTTGTGCATTAAAAAATATGTGTGACTAGAAAGACAACTCCTCTATAGTTATCCTCAATAGTTATTTGCTACACATACAACAGCATCTCTCAAGGTTCCTGTTACTGCAGTAATATGTTGTCTGTTGCCATACAGCCACTGTAGATGAGTGAAAATGATTATAAATTAAAATATAGGAAACTTGAGACTCTAGAAGCTTTTAGATAATTCCAATGTTAGTACTAGTTGAACTAAAGAAGCACAAGGATTTGTCCAGTATATTATGGATGAAATGCTCTGTGCACTGAATTCTGTAAATGGAAATAAAAACTAGAAGTTGCAAGTGTGCTGCTGTTTGTATTCTGGCAACAGAAATATATCTACTAGGCTATGTCTACACTGGGGAATTTAAGTCAACTTAGTGTGTCCCCACTTAAAAATAAAGTCGACTTAAAGGGGAACTTAAAAAGTCAACCTAGAGCGTCCACACTGGATGCTCTAGGTCGACTTTGTGGGGCTAGGGGGACCCAGGGCAGGTCCACGGGGGCACGGGGGGCACCCCTTGCCCAATGCCAGGGGGCTCAGCCTGTGCCCCATTGTACCTAGGTACAATGGGGCAAAGGGGGTCAGGGACCCTGGCAGGGCATAGGGGCAGGGTGGGCAGGGCTCTGCCCTGCCCTGTGGGGGGGCATGACAGGCTACCCCTGTGGGCCCCCCCCCAGCAGGGAAGGCATTGGTGTAGCCCAGGGGTAGCCCTAAGTCGACTTAGGGCCACCCCACGGCTACACTGGCTTAAGTCGACTCTAGGGAGTCGACTTAAGCCTTAGGTCTACTAAAAAGCAGGTTTTATAAAGTCATCTTAATTTTCATTAAGTCAACTTTATTTTCCTTAAGTCGACTTAAGCAAGCTGCTTAAGTCGACTTAAGGAAACTGTAGTGAGGACGCAGGGTAAATTAAGTCCGCTTAAGTCGACTTAATTTACCAGTGTAGATGCAGCCTTAGAGAGGTAAATAATATAACACTTCTTGGATTAAACCCAGAAGTCCTTACTCAGTCAGTACATCCATTCCCATTATTGAAGCTGTTATCTGAAATCAAAACCTAATTTTGATGTTATTTTGCACTCATGAAATTCTTTTTAGAATTATATAAATATATGCTTGCTTTTAGTAAACTAGAACATCACAAATTCATTCTTATTAGGAGGAGACCTATAATAGTTAGTTCACTTTAGTGATTTTAACTTCATGGTATAGTCTGATCTCACTGTGTGCCAAATGGAAATTACATGCATAAATCCCCCTGCAGTGAGATAACATAGCTCTACCATGGCCAGGTTTTTCTTTCAAATAAATGACAAAATTGGACATTGTCTCCCTCTCTCTTGTCAGAGAACTCACATAAAGGCTGATTCAATTTTTTTTTAACTGAATAGATTTCCACTTTGCAGAAGCCAGGTTTCTGAAAACAAACTGTCTGGAACATCTATATATTTTCATAACCTACAAAATGTGTGCAAATGTTTAAATTCTATATGCAATAATGCACTGAAGGTTCCTTATTTAACCTTCATTATTTCATTCACTCTTCATTCATCGTATAGTTTTATACTTAGTTAGTTGGTAATCTTTAAACAGAACAGTTTTCCCCTTTCTTTCAAGTGAGAAAAATAGGATACTGCTTTGAGTAGTTGAAATTCTGCAATCTCTGCCTACATATTTCATTCAGAACTACCTTTCACCCTTCTTCTGCAGAAGTCCTTATTTATTATATCCTTATCATGTCCCATGTCAGCCATTAAATTTCATGTTTTGTGGCCTTCCTAATTCCCTGCTCACTGAACTTCAGGGGGTCCAGAATTCTGTAACCAGGCTACTCTTTTGCTTAAGGACACATGACATTCTCAACATCATTCTTTATCACCTTGACTGGATTTTTTTTCCTTTCAAAAGTCAGTTCAAAATTGCCCACCTACTTCAAAACTCTCTATGAATTTACTGCACCCCTGCAACACTTCTCTGACCTTCTCTTCTGCCAACTCTCCCCATTTTTCTTATTTTGATCTCTTATTTTGTATTTTTTATGTGACTCTCCGCATTTGTGTGTCATCCTTTTACTTGTGCTTCCACATCTATCTGGAAATATCTTATTTGGAGTCACTACGTTGGCTACTTGGTAGTGCTCTGCTCACCTGATCACTTTTTGTGGTCGTTTATTCCTCAGGCCAATGAATGATAGAAATGCAAATGAGGCATCCTCCTTAGTTCCTAATTGGAGGAAATATCTTATTGTGATATTAACAGTATCTCAATGCAAGAAGGCAAAGGACTCATGTTATTTGGTAGGGCATTTTAACTGGCCTACCCAGTTCGGTTTACTCAAATTCATTAATGTCATAAGCAATATATGATATGTCATGTAAGGTATCATTGGAAAACTAATAACACTCTAATCATTAATATTTTTGTGTGGTGTGTGCACCTTAAATGACCAAGAGGCCATAAAAATATGAAGGAAATGTGGAATTAAAATTATTTACCAGGCAAGGCAGGAGAGTGGGTAAACAGTTTTCTACCAGACAAGGGGCAGGCCAATGCCTCCAGCCAACTGTCATCAGAGTCTATCAGCAATCATGTCAAGTGGCCAGTCGTTTGTATCAGAGAGGCCAGAACAGATTCATTTGCATTTTAGTTAAAAACAGTGGGCAAAGACACTAGCATTGAACTTCCTTTACCACCAGAATCCATGTCTCCTTCTTCACAGTTTGAATGAACTTTGCAGAGGCATGGAGGGTATCTACAGAATAATTCATTTAAAAGTTTTACTAGACTATAGAACAAAAGATGGAAAAAAAACACCTTTCACATAAGAACACTAAAGAACTGAGCGTTTGTGGTCAGTCATCTTGCTAGAAGGTAGTGTAGTAAGAAACTTGCCTGGCACCAGGATTCTCGTTTTGTTACATTTTGGTCTCTAGAAAACATTATTCACTTTTAGCTGCTTTCCCATAACCCCTGTTTCCTTCATTGGGAGAGATTAGTATTTCAAGTTGTCGTCTCTTCATTCATCGGAGCACATTGTTAACTTGCTCTCACTATTCAATCAAAGCTCTTACCTCACAGTATATTATCTTATATAGAGCTCTATGGAGTATTTTGAGATGCTTTCCATACATCTGTTTTTTTAAAAAAAATCATCCAATAAAGTATCCCACATCTATCTTTGGCTATTTTTCATTGGTTATAACATATACATTGGTTATATACATATAACATATATAACATATAACATATACATATACACTATATTGGTAAAAAGCACTCTTCTGCTAGTATATCCTGTGACTCCTCTAGATGGGATTGCTGGGAAAGGTATAAATTTAAAGTTTCAGTGAAAAAATATAAAATAGAATGCTCCTTCTGAACATATCTGTGTTTTTTTTTTTTAAAACAACTTTATTTAAAATATGGACTGCTGGGAAGTGTGGGATTTAATTATGAATATCTGTTGCTAATTGGCATGTCGTTACCCTCTTATTGCCTGTGCTTGTATTTGGTTTTTTTTAAAAAGTGTTGATTTGCCCTGTAAAAGGGATGATAACTCAGCTCCCATTTTCCCCCTAGAAAATATTACATTTATTCAGCTGAAAGCAGTGGAAAAAGAAGGGCAGATAGCATAACCCCAAGTCCCCCACTTTATAATTCAATCATAACTCAATAGGGTGTGGAACCTGAATGGAAAGTAATGTAAGATAAAATGTTTTGTGGATTAATACATCTAGAAACAATAAATTGCAAGCATCTGCTTATAGAGTATCTTATGGGTAGGGCTGCTGCATGTGCAAGCCAAATTCAGTACAGGTTCACTAATGTTAGCTTGTTAGTGAATCTGGCCTACAAAGAAAATCTGGCACATACAAAGCAGAAACTAAAGGGGTAAATGCTGTGGCTATAAAGGAATTAAAAAGGCATGCTGCTGGAGAGGTTAAAAAATACTGTATTTGTTCTGGCTGTTTTCTCAGAGCCACAGGAGGATGGGGGTGGTAGGGTGGTAGATAAAGTGCTGCATTAAGGCAGTGGATACAGTCATGTGTGGGAGGGGTTTTTTTGGTCACCAAAAGCCTTTAAATCATATTTGGTGTTTTTTTCCTAGGGATATGAAGTGTTGCAACCTTATGAACCATAAACAGAGGGGACACATGAAGCATGTATTATATCTGCAATGACTATGCTGTTGGTCATTTTAGGACTTTGTAAAATATGGAGTACTTGAGGCATCTTGCTGGGATAGGGAGATATTAAGGTAATAAGCACGAAGGATCTATAGGATCTGGATGCTATTCCAGTGGGCAAAATCCCTTCCTTTTGAGATCAAATAAGAGTCTGTACTCAAAAATGTTACTGGCCCTCAGTATGCTTTTCCTAAAGCATGGACTAAAATGTATGCATCTAGGAAAAGGATGGCTTTGCAGATACGCTTTTTTTGACTCAAGGAAGTCATTGTCAAGCCAAACGTTAAATAACTGAAGACATTTTAAGGTGACGAAATCTTCAAAATCCTGAAATGTGATGTCGTCGTGGGCAATAAGTCATACAGAGTGAACTCTGTTGTGGCAACTCCTCTTGAATGATATACTCCCATTGATTTCAGGGAGTTTATACAGATTTTTCCAGGTCTGATTTTGGTTTTATGGGTTTATAAATTTATGTTTGACAAACCAGAAGTATTTAATTATAACATTTCTATAACAGGGTGGCTGGTTCCTTAAAGAGGAGTGGGGACTAGTGCTCCTGTGACTGAGTATCTGCTCATTTGGGCACAAAGAAAGGCATCTGACCCTGATGAAGGGAAATTGAGGCACCTGGGGAAGGAGCTGGAGCTGCTAGAAAAGGCTCAGGAAAGAAGCAGCCAAGGAGGCTGCTGGAGGAGTTCCTGTCTCAGAGCACAGGTCTAGTAAGAGGAAGTCTGTAACTCCACTTATGTTAAGAAGAGAGACTGACTCGCCAGAACTTGGAAAGGGCTGTTAACTGTGCCTAGTGAAGAGGTTAGGAGCTAAGCAGACCTTAGGGAGGAGGGACTGAGCAGAGCTGAGCTGAGCTGGGTAAGTAGAAAAAGACTTCACTTTTTTGGCTTGGTGCTAATAAACAAGACCCAAAGAAGGGATGTGTTGCTAGACTGAAGGCTCTGTGTAGTTATAGTGGAGCCTGACTAAAGGGGAAACTGAGACTGACCTCTGCTGAGTCTCATGTGAGTGAGGGGGTTATACAGGGTAGGCATGCCTTGTACAATTATAAAATGAATAGATGATGTGTATACAGTTGGTGTACAATACTGTGTTTAACTTTTTAGTAAGATATTGGATACAAAACCACACAATGCTATGTGAAAAATTTAACTCAAATTGGTTTGAATGTGAGAACTGTTAGATTGAAGTCTGTCTGTAGTCTACAAAAATAGTAAACATTAAAGCTGCATTTTTGTCGTGGTTAAGATAGGACTCTCAAAATATCCATGACTCTTGACATTTTTGGGCACAAGGAAAGGCATCTGTCAATTTTGTTCATTAGAGAATGCACTAATAAACAAATAAATTTAGGTCATTGAGATCCTCCAGGTAACCAAGTAGGTTCTGAAGCCTACTGGGAATACCCCCTTCAGTTCCTGAATGTCTGGCCTAGTGAAAAAGCTAAGAAAGAGATCTCTCCCTTAAACAGGCTTGTTTTGTTTTGCTAGTGGTTCCTGTATTATAGAGATTGATCACTGCAGATGTAGGGCTGAATTAGCAATCACTAGGATGGACATTTGAAATTATTTTTAAATGATTAGTTAAAAGGGTTTTTTCTTACATAGTTTGTACTGGGAAAACCAAGGATATTTTGATGACACATGAAGCATATCACAACTTCTGCTACGTTTTACTATGAATTATGGCTTTTGTGGAGATTTGGGGTTCCTTTGGTGTGGTCAGAACATGACTTGTCAGAATAATTTAATTATACAAACCTGGTAACAATGAAGAGCAGTAATATTGAGGAAGCATTTATTAATTTGTTTTTTCAAAAGCATCAATCCTAACATACTCACTGCACATATATTACATGGATATCACTGTTAAGACCACAGTCTTACTTTAAATGAACCCTTAATGTTTTTGGATATGGTAAATGATAGTGGAATGGAAAACATATAAAAAGAAATGTGTAACCCTGCAAAATTTGCTGGGTTTTGTTACAGATTTGAAATTCTATCTAGGTTCATCATGACTTTGAAATCTTTAGATCAAAGTGGGGCTCAATTCTGTGGAAATGTGGCCCAGTTTGTAATTTTCTACACTGTGCAAAATCATGATTTATGTCTGGTTAGAATGTAAACCAAGGAAGACTCTGTAATTAACTGATTTTCTTTCTCCTTCCCCCTTCGGGTTTTTAGGTAAACAAGATAGCAATCAAACTAGTGTTGCGCATCCTTGTTAGTCCTATTAAAAATGGAACTTGCCTATTACAAATGCAGTTCAGCAGTTATCACTGTGATTGCAAGAGCACATATTCAAGGGCCCCATCCCCCAAACACAGAGACTCATAGGCTCATAAGCTATGTCTACACTTGCTAAAATTAGTTTAAAATTAGTTAGTTCGAACTAACTAATTTGAACTAATTTTAGTTAGTTCGAATTACCTTAATTTGAACTAGCATGGCCACACTGGAATGTTAGTTCGAACTAAGCAAGCACTTGCTTAGTTCGAATTAATGATCCCCATTCATTTCAATGGCTGTTTAATTCGAACTAAGAAAGTAGTTTGAATTAACATGGCCACATTGGTTAATTCGAACTAGTTAGTTTGAATACCCTATTCGAACTTATTAGTTTGAATTAAGGAAGCTCTTAATTCGAACTAACTAAAGCCTAGTGTAGCCATGGCTTTAGTTAGCTCGAATTAAGGAGGCTCAATTCGAATTAACTTGCCAGTGTAGACATAGCCATAGACTTTAAGGTCAGAAGGGACCAGTATGATGATCTAGTCTGACCTCCTGCAAAATGCAGGGCTCAAAACCTCACCCACCCACTCCAGCAATAGGCCACCAACCTATGACTCAGTTATTTACCTCCTTAAATCATGATTTAAGGACTTTAAGATACAGAGAATTCACCAGTAGGTGAGCCATGCCCTGTGCTAGCGAGGAAGGTGAAAAACCCTCAGAGCCCAGGCCAATCAGCCCTGGGGGAAAATTCCTTCCCGACCCCAAATATGGTGATCAGTTAAACCCTGAGCACGTGGGCAAGTCTCAACAGCCAGTTACCCAAGAAACAATTCTCTGTAATAACTCAGAACCCACCCCATGTACTCTCCCCTCTTAGGCCACCTGTATATCCACCACACGTAGCCAAATATTAGTCAATTTCCAAAATAGGGTAATCATACCATCCCCTCCATAAATTTATCAAGCTCAATTCTGAAAGCAGTTATGGTTTTTGCCCCCACAACTCCCCTTGGAAGGCTATTCCAGAACTTTACTCCTCTAATGGTTAGAAACCTTTGTCTAATTTCAAGCCTAAATTTCTTGATGGACAGTTTATAACCATTTGTTCTGGTGTCCACATTGGTGCTGTACTCAAATAATTCCTCTCCCTCCCTGATGTGGATCCCTCTGATGTATTTATAGAGAGCAATCATATCCCTCCCCCTCAACCTTCTTTTGGTTAGGCTAAACAAGCCAAGCTTCTTGAGTCTCCTCTGATAAGGCAGGTTTTCCACTCCACAGACCATCCTTGTAGCCCTTCTCTGCACCTGTTCCAATTTGAATTCATCCTTTTTAAACATGGGGGACCAGAAATGCAAACAATATTCCAGATGGGGTCTCACTAGTGCCTTGTACAGCGGCACTAACACCTCCCTGTCTCTACTTGAAATACCTCTCCTGATACATCCTAGAACCACATTAGCTTTTTTCATGACCACATCACATTGGCGGCTCATAGTCATCCTATGATCAACCAGTACTCCCAGATCCTTCTCCTCCTCAGCCCGTTCCAACTGAGGTGTCCCCAACTTAAAGGAAAAATGCTTGTTATTTGTCCCTAAATGCATGACTTTGCACTTCCCATTATTAAATTTAATCCTATTCCTGATACTCCAGTTTACAAGGTCATCCTGATCCTTCTCTGTATTGGCAATACCTCCCAACTTGGTGCTTTTTGTGCCAAGGTCAGTAACAAAAAGGTTGAACAAGATCGGTCCCAAGACAGATCCCTGAGGGACTCCACTGGTAACCTCCCTCCAGCTTGACAGTTCACCCTTCAGTATGACCTGCTGTAGTCTCCCTTTTAGCCAGTTCTTTATCCACCTTACTATATTCATATTAATCCCCATCTTCTGTAACTTAACTAATAACTCCCTTTGAGGAACTGTATCAAATGCCTTGCTGAAATCTAAGTAAATTAGGTCCACCACATTCCCTTCATCTAAAAAATCTGTTATCCTTTCAAAAAAGGAGATCAAGTTGGTCTGGCATGATCTCCCTTTTGTAAAGCCACGTTGTATTTTATCACAGTTACCTTTATCCTCTATAGCCTTAAATACTTTCTCCTTGAAAATTTTCTCCAAGACCTTGCATACTACCGAGGTCAAACTAACAGGCCTGTAGTTACCCGGATCATTTTTATTCCCTTTCTTGAAAATAGGAACTACATTAGCGATTCTCAAGTCATGCGGTACAACCCCTGAGTTTACAGATTCAGAGCATAGTTCAGGGTCAGATTCAGGTCTGGTCACTGTTAACCACACCAAATCTCTAGTTTCACCAGCACCTATATATGTAACCATTTCAGGTTCTGTATGTCTTTAAATATTCTCGTTGTGACAGATTAGAGTCAGGCCTGGATTAAGACAATTTGAGGTCTATGCACTCCACAGAGAGTATTTACCCCCATGTCTCCTATTGTGGTAGCTGCAGGAGACCTCTCTTCTCTCACAGAGAGGAAGGAACAAAGATGTGAGATCCCCCTATTGACGGATAGGAATAGCCCAGGTCTCTTGCTCTGACTCTGGGAGGCTCAATTAAGCAACAGTAGGGGCTGGCAACAGACCCAGAATATCTCTATGCTGGAAGTGAAGATGTGATTGTAGCACAGGTAGACATAGCTATGCTAGCTTTAGCATGGGTAATATTAGTATTATGGACATGGTGACAGTGGCCTACCGAGGATCTCTGGCTCCCAGGTGCCAAGCCTACATTTGTGCCCTCCCTGACAGCTGTGTAAGGCAGGAGGTATACTGGTGCCACCCCCCAGCTACCCTGGGGAGGGTGGTCTGTATCTATGGAGTGGGGAGTGGTGGGAGACAAAACACTTGGGGATACAAATGCAGGCTTGGCTCTCCTGCCCTCTCCCCTGCTCTTACCCAGTGTGTGGTGCTCACACTGAGTGCTCACTGCTCATGCAGGAGAGCTTGGCAGGGCTAGCTTTATTCTGTATTTTTGCAGGGGAGGTGGTGGTAATAGAGAGAGAGCCTCCTGGCAAATAAAAGCAGGGCAAGCACTTTTTGGGGGTTGTTTTTTTTGGTTTTTTTTTTTTTTTAAAGATGAAAAGTCACACTTGAGGAGTCAGAAAATGTTTCTCCCCCTCCCACACAGCAGTGGCCATTCCCACTGCATGCCACAAGTGTGTGTGTGTGTGTGTGTGTGTGTGTGCTCCTGCTCCCTGACTTCTTCAGGACTGGAGGCAATTTTTTCAGCCTGAGCCCCTGCAGCATGAGACACCAGAGGAGGTTCCATCCAGCCCTTAGCTATCTTCCCTGCTCCTACCCCCCCCCCCCATCTTGCAATGCTGAGGGAGAACCCCCATCCTTGTCTGGTAGGTCAGGGAACTTGGAAGCCCTGGCTGCGGTGAGTGGGCTGGGGTCCCCTATGTGCAGCACAAGGGGGCTGGGGGGGGGGGTCACAGCCCCCAATCTTGCTCTTCCTAACTCCTTTAGGGCTGAATTCAGCATTTCAAGCCTCGGCCTCTTCAATGGGGAGGGGCAATCCCCTCAAGCTCCCAAGAATCCAGGTCAGTCTTTATCGCCTGCTGATATTCACACTCAGCTGAGCTATGAGTGACTGTCAGGCAGAACAGCAGCAGTTCACCCGAGCAGGGTGTGATGAAGGCACACCTGGCACCCCTTCTGAGGTTGGCACCCAGGGGCATGGCCCCCCACTACCTCCTCTCTTTGGTACACCACTGCATTGTGATGCAGGATTCAGCACAGGCTAGCAACCACAATATGTACCTAGTGGGTTTATGCTTTGAATCATAGACACTGGACGGAACCATGGGAGGTCATCAAGTCCAGTCCCCCGCACTCATGGCAAGACCAAGTACCCTCTTAAGCCATCCCTGACAGCTTCTTGTCTAACCTGCTCTTATAAACTTCCAGTGATGGAGATTCCATAACCTGCTTAAGCAACTTATTCCAGTGGTTAATCACCCTGACAGTTAGGAATTTTTTCTTAATGTCCAACCTAAACCTGCCTTGCTGTAATTTAAGCCCGTTGTTTCTTGTCCTATCATTGGCGGTTAAGGAGAAGAATTTTTCTCTCTCCTCCTCATAACAATCTTTTAGGTACTTGAAAAAACTGTTATGTCCCCTCTGTCTTCTCTTTTCCAGACTGAACAAACACAGCTCTTTCAATCTTCCCTCATAAGTCAAGTGTTCCAGATCTTTAATCATTCGTGTTGTTGTTCTCTGGACTTTCTCCAATATGTCCACATCTTTCTTGAAATGAGGCACCAGAACTGGACATAATACTCCTGCTGAGGCCTAACCAGGGTAGAGTAGAGTGGAAGAATTACTTCTCATGTCTTGCTTAAAATACGCCTGTTAATGCATCTCAGAATGTTTGATTTTTTTTTTTTCAGCAGTTTTACATACTTGACTCATATTTAGCTTGTGGTCCACTATGACACCTGGTTCCCTTTTGTGTAGTACTCCTTTCTAGGTAGTCATTGCTCATTTTGCGTGTGTGCAATGGATTGTTCTTTCCTATAAGTGGAGTACTTTGCACTTGTCTTTATTGAATTTCATCCTATTTAGACCATTTCACCAGTTTGTCCAAATCATTTTGAATTGTGATCCTATCCTCCAAAGCACTTGCAACCCCTTCCAGGGCATTGGCAAACTTTATCAGTGTACTCTTTATGCCATCATCTAAATCATTGATGAAAATATCGAACAGAACCAAACCCAGAACTGATCCCTGCAGTATCCTGCTCGTTATTCCCTTCCAGCATGACTGTGAACTGTTGATAACTCCTCTCTAGGAGTAGTTATTAGCAGTTTTGCCCCCATCTTATAGTAGCTCCCCCCATGTTGTACTTCCCTAGTTTGTTATTCAGAGGGTGATGTGAGACCATATCAAAAGCCTTACTAAAGTCTAGGTATCCCACATCTACTGATTGCTCTTTCCACAATGCTTGTTACCCCATCATAGAAAGCTATCAGGTTGGTTTGATATGATTAGTTCTTGATAAATCCATGCTATCATTTAACAGCTTATTCTCCTCTAGATGTTTGCTAATTGATTCCTTAATTATTTGCTTCATTATTTTTCTTGGTACAGAGATTAAACTGAATGTTATCTTTGTGCTGCCACGCCTAAGCTACTGCTGTTATCCATGGTAGTAAGACACAAACTGAAGGTATGACAGACAGAGAATGTCAGGTCATGGAAGAGCAGAAGCTGCTTTTCTGAGCTTGCTACCTCCTTTTTATTAAGCAGAATAAACAACTTACATAGAATCATGATAAGCATTCCTGTGCAAAAACGTAGCAGGATACAAGAACATAACAAGGTCAAATACTCAGTGTTTTTCTATCACGCTCTCCGTTTCCCACGCTCTCCCTGCCCAGTATGTTTACAGGCGGACAGCTCGTGATCATGCATCGAGGCGGTCCAGGTGTGCCTGGACTTGCCGTCTCAGCATGAACCACGGGCCAGAATCCCTACAACAAAGTAGCCTGTACTACAATCACATCTTAAGCTTCAGGGTAGACGTGGCCTCTGGCAGAGGTCATTGTCTATTTGCAAACTTTTCTTCACAACCTAAGGGCTCAGAAATTTAGGTGTGTGGTTTTTTTTTTTGTTTTTGTTTTTAACAAAAGCTGAGACTTTTTTTTTACCTCATCACATGACTCCAGCACCTGATCTTTGAACACAAACCTATCACAGCTATGTCTTAAAATAGGCCTGAACAGGAGCTTGTAGGTGTGACAGGTTTGCGTGTCATCATGAAGAAATTACATTCTTTCTAAAGCAAACTTCTTTTCTTCATTGCTATCCTGTCTGCCTGGGTTTGACTGCCATATAAATGATGTATTTACCTTTCATGCCATAATAGTGTGATTAGTTCTTAATTGTTTTGATTTATTTACTGTGGTTTTCGGTGTTGAACTATTTTCATATATCTTGTTGTCTCTATGAATGCATTAGACGCAAACAAGTGAGTGCTTGCTGTCTAGACAAATGTCACTATTTGTATATGGAATGTCAAGGATGAATCTCTCTGAATTTATTGGTACAATGGCACTGAGGGGGAATGAAAAGGTTTCCTATGCAACTGGAGGAATTGTTGTTATATAGCAGGTATGTGGAATAAGTGTTCAATTTTTGTTTTGCTGCATGATTAACTTTGTGATCAAGGGGTATGTCTACACTTGCAAGTTAAGTTGTCTTAAGGAGGCTTAAGTTGACCTAACTTAGTCCAGGTACACACCAGGCTTTCATTAAGTTGACTTAAGAAATTCCTTAAGTCGACTTAATGAAAGCTAGATTGACTTAGTAAGAACCACCGGTTAGGTCGACCTAATCCTTAAATTGATTCCTTAGGTCAACTTAAGCACAGTGTGGACATGGATTAACCATTAAGTTGACTTAATAAAAGTCGATTTAAGGGCAGTTAGGTCTCCTAAGTCCCAGTTCAGGGGTAACCACTTTAAGGTGACTTAATAAAGTCATCTTTAGGTCGACTTGAAGTCAACCTTATTAAGTCAACTTAACAAAGTCGACCTAATGTTTTCTAGTGTAGACATAGCCTAAGTGATCAGCAGCCCAAGAGAAATCAATTAAGTTTTTAGCACTGATAGCAGTGGGGGCTGTGGAGGGTCTCTAAACATTCTGGGATTACTAGATGTACTTAAGCAAAGCAAGACCTTTCCCTGAAAGTGTGTTCTTCTCAGTCCCCACCCCCAAACATATTGCATCACTATGGAAAATCAGCTATCATAACATTCCAGCAGTGTTTGGCTTCAAGTTAGATGGGAAACAATGCCTGTGGCCAAGCGTTCACAATTGAACATTTAAAAAAAAAAATGCATGTAATTATTGCACTCATAAAAAGCTGGTTTTAGTGGCCACATTTTAAACCATAGCTGGGTGCCTAGTTATCCAATTTAGCCACACACATTGCGTCTCACTATTCTGCCCCCATATTGAGTTTTAGACATAATGCCCAGTGCTGCTAACTATAATTATTACTTGAGGTGCTTCATTTCTTTGATAGTCTGTCCTATTAACAAAAAGTTCCAAGCTATAATAATTAATGATTTACTTATGGTAAGTGTGCCTTATACACAGCAAGGGCCCAATTCAGAAGCTGTTGGAACCTGAGGGCAAGTCTATATGGCAAAGTTGTGCCGTCAGCTTGATGTTCACTTTTTGATTGAGGCATCTGTGCAGACTCTCTCAATCAATAACCGAACCAGAGCTGGAACATCAGCTCCGTAACCACACTTTCACTACACCAACCAGAGGCCATTTCCAGTTGGCTTAGTGTAGTGTGTAGGGAGGATTTAAGAAGTTGGTGGGAGATACACAAGGTATTTTATGTACCTTACGTAGCTCTCATTGACTGCCGCCAAAAATGGCGGTAAGTGTAGCGTGGGGCCAAGAGAATGTCCCATGTGTATCTGCAGGGTTTAGAATGGGGCCTGATGAATATAGACGGAGCCTCAAACATAATATGTTATTGGGGTCTGTGGTCAACAGCTTAAAACCTCCATCTCCCTAATAAACATTTATTTCAAGAACTTGGTACTAACACATTCAGCTTTTTAAAAAGAGCAAATACTTTTGTGACCTTCTGTGCCCATGGTAGCTGCAGAAAGGGCAGGCTGCAAAAAGAGAGAAAATTCTCCCAGTGGTGAAAATTCTTTTCAGTGGTGACACTGAATTCAGGCTTCCCAACCAACTACAAACAGTGCTTCTGATTCCCCACACTGGACATCAAGAAGACAAAACAAAATATAAACAGCCCCCTTTACTGCATTTCAGCCTCTGGCTCCCAAACACCCACTGGGTCTAGTAAAGAGATATGTTACTTAAGCCTCCATGTTCTTAACCAAAAAGTTCCCCCGACTCCAAGGGAGCAGCAACATTACCAGATCAAGATAAGTTTGGATCTCAACCAAAATACCATGCTCCCAGCCATTCCTTTAATAATTAAAGCTAAAGGTTTATTAGAGAAAGGAAAGAAACTATAAGAACTGTTAAAGGATTAAAGCAATCATACACATGATTTTAAAGTCCATATACATTAGGTTCTCAGCAGCATTTGGGGTTTGCAAGCTTGTATAGTTCCTTCGGTGTACATATGGTACCTGTATGGGTCTCAGTACTTTGTTTCACAGCTTTAGTTGTAGATAAATAAATCCAAAGGTAGGTGATGACTGAAGACAAAATGGAGTTGGTGCGGTTGCCTCTTATGTCACTTGGCCTTTGCGATGCTGCTTGTGGAAATTTACAAGGAGAAGATGGAGTCCAGAGGCAGCAGAGCACTACACTGCTAACTTCAGCAGTGTGTGTAGAGAGCTGAGTTGGTATATACCTCAGGCCCGTGTTTGCGGGGTGCTGCTCAACTTCTCTGCTGCAACTTGTACATATTCTTGTTGGCCTGGCGCTGTCATACTCCTGCTGCAAGCATAGACTTTCCCGAAGAGATGGGCTGGAGAATATACAAAGCTATTAAAAGATAGACCTTTTAATGACGACAAATACTTAGCTACTCAGCTCAGTGACAACTTGGTCTCTGAAATGCCATCTAGCTGTATATATTTTTGGTCAGGCCTCTTAGTAAACTCTTCTGAGCAATTTTATTCTTTTGCCACCAAATATGAATTATGGGCATGTCCTCAGACACTCTGCCACAGTTACTTTTTTGTATCAATTTAAAAAGTAAATGTCCATTTAACAAAGTTTTGAGAACATTGAGTTTTCTCTAGATTCATTCATGTGACTGAGGCTAGTGCAAAATCAAAACAATATACATCACTGTTCAGAAATCTAATGATCTGCCTTCCAAGGTTTCTTTTTAGAATTAAACTAGAATGTGTGTGGTGTAATAAACATCTTATACTTTTGGTAACTAACCTGTGACTGTATGTTTAAAACTATTTTTTTTTAACCAGGAGTAAATTAATCAGATAATCTATGAACAATGTTTATTTAATTTTATTTATTGAAAGGGAATGAAAAAAAACTTAATTTTAATTTCTAAAATATTTTTCTAAGGCTTAATATGCAGTCCAGAGGGTTTTTAAAAAGAGATTTTACAAGTCAATGTAGTCTTCTTGTCACCTTAACTACACTTGTCTATAGCTTTTTTCTACAATGCGGCTTTGATCTCCATTTAGGTCACTTGCCTTCTGTAAGACTTCAAACAGAGATACTGAGGAATAGGATGTGTGGTGGTGGTTTTGTGATGTGTATATGGGACACATCCAAAAAAGCTAGATGAAATTCAGAAATGAATATCACATAAGTAACTAATAAACACCAATGAAGTGATTAAAACTTGGTTCCATGCCAGTTTCCCAGAAGCTTTTTGTCTTTATCACCTTAATAACTTCCCGTGGTTCAGGTATTTGTGCCTGATACAGCTGACTCAATACTACAAAAATAGTAAACAACTGGTGAATATTTGTTTAAAATCTAAATAGCTGGGCTATTTAGTTCAGAACCATGAGTATCAACATATTGAACATTTTGTGCAAATGGATTTTTCTTAATATAAAGATTTAGGAAATAGCTCCAACTAGGGAGCAGAGAATATACCATATAATTTAAATTTGTTTGTGGTCTGTGACTGGTTACTTGAGTGAATATTCATTCAAATATTTCATAGCCTGAAATCTGTCTTGAGTGAATATTCATTCAAATATTTCATAGCCTGAAATCTGTCTGCAGAAACTCTGTGGCACCTGTTTGCAAATAGCAAATATGTTAGCAGGATCAGGAGAAGGCTTGTGAACGATTTGGGACTAGAAAAAGAATGGAATGCTATTCATTTACTTTATTTGCTGTGATTATTTTACAGATAAAAGGCTACTTTTTTTCCCTCCTGACAATGGTAGAAAAAATTCAGGTCCTCACTATCTTCTGTGACTAACTATGCTGACAGGTTCCAAAGGGGTAGCCATGTCAGTCTAGTTCAGCAAAACAAACAAGGAATCTTGTGGCACTTCTAAAGACTAACATTTATCACATGAGCTTTCATTGGAGAAAATTCCACTTTGTCAGATGCTTGAAGACGAAGAACATACAGAATGGGAGGAAAATAAATGCAGAGAAGTGTAAGTCATAGGATCAGGTCAGACTGTTTCAGCAACTCAAAGCAGTTTGTTAGATTCAATCAATGTGGAACAGCATTGCTTTTTTCCCACGAAAGCTCATGCAATAAATAAATTTGTTAGTTTTTAAAAGTGCCACAAGACTCCTTATTTGTTTTGCTGTGGCGGCTGTTGAGACTTGCTAGTGCCACCTATTGATGGAAAAAATAAATGGACCTATTTCTCACTAAAACAAATGCAAAAATTGTTTCAACAGGAATTCTCCAATGTTGCCATGTGAAAATTGGTAATTTGCATTGTACTTCAGGAAGGGTTTGGAGAATGACTGTTAATTATACCTGTACATATACGAATGTCTGTGTTTAGAATTGTTTAGGGAAAATGGGTTTAATTTCAAATGTCACCATAACATGCAAATAATTTAATGAAAAACACCCATTTAAATGCAAGACATTAAGTTCAGTACTAGCATAAAATGGATATTCGTACTGGTCCTGGCAAATCGGTTTGCAGCAGACATTAGCCTCTTAGCACTCTTCTGGACCTCTATTCCTGCATAATATCAGTTATACTATTTGCCCCTGTTGGGGGTGACCACTGGTTACACCTGCACAGATTCATTGAGGACCGCTTCTGCTCCAGATTGAGCTATTGCTGAGTTGGCTTGAAGCCACTTCAGCTGCAGAGTAGGATGGGAAGCAGCTAACCTTACAAGTGTCGCCTACAAGATAACAGGTTGTTTTCTGCCATACCCACCCTGGGAATTCATCAACCCCCTGGAGGGGGGGGGTGTATTGTTAGATATGTGAGAGTTGGGAATGCCCACGTGGGCAGCAGCCTCACCTGGGATCCCAATCCTTGTGAGGTGCCCACATGGGAGCAATGCACGCTATGGGCTCTTGGAGACAAGGATGGGGGTTGAGGGCTGCCCCATATCAGAAGAAGTGTGAGCATTTGATCCTCAGCCTGTCTGCTTGCTTGCTTGCTGGTTGTAGGTAACGCATACTCCGTAATGCTGGGTGCTGAACGGCTTATTGTATCTAAACAATAAAGCAACATATCCAAGCATTGGGTGTATCCACGAATCCTACCGAGGGAAGAGCTGATCCCGACTCTCTGGTAACAACCCCTACTGAGGAGCTGGTTCTATATTTGTTTACATTTGATTATTTATTTATTTATTTATTTTTTTTAAGAAAGCAAGCTTACAGAATATTCTAGGCTCAGCCGTCTTCTTGAAATCCCAAGGAAAGATTAATGGGGACATGGCTTGTTTTGTGATAGTATTCACAATCTTAGCTTAATGATTACTTTAGTAAACCAACAGTACTGTAGGTGTTGGCACTTGAAAGATTTTCATCAATATATAATGTCAGACTCTGTGTTTTTTCTATACCTACATTTGTTTCCATATAACTTATTTTTACAATGGACATAAAACTTTATTCATTGTTTAAAATTGTTCCCAAATCTGATTTTGGAGATTTTAGACATAAGGACACTTATTGGGAATACTTTCCCCAATTATACATGTGCTGTTTTTTGTTTTGTTTTTTGTTTTTTAAACTTGAAGTTACCTTTTTTGAGTGATGTTTGACAGAGATAAAATGATAACGGTGGTCATTTTTCCCTGCAATAACATCTTTGCCTAGCAGATGGCAGCACAAAATTCAGTTACTGTATGTGCTCTAATTTAAGCTCAAAAGACAGCTCCTTCATTTAAGACATCCTTGTTAAGAAGGCAAGTAAAAGTGGAAATACAATGATGATAAACCTCCCCACTATCTAACAAATGGAGAAAAGGGGAAGTTCATAGCAGTGACTATAAATTAGCAGCTCTGAAATGCAGAAAATTTGTAAAGGAAGCTAATAGAAGTAATGAAGGGAAGGACTTTTGGAACGGTCTCGGAAACAAAAAGAATCTTTAGCAATAACATAGGTCCATCATGAGATAGGAAGGGCCAAATTGTCAGTAATGTCAGTAATGATGTTCTGTATCATGGAAAATTCTGTTTGTTTTTTTTTGTTTTTTTTTTTTTTTTAATTTTCCATTGCAAAATGGCATAAAAAACCAAGAAGTTTAAAAATTCTCATGAAATTAAATTCTGGGGGAAAAATGTTCTAGTTGTCAAAATGTTTTAGTCCTTTTTCAAACGTTTTTAATATAAAGAATGAATTTCACTTTGAAAAACTGTTTTGAAACAAACAAAAAATATTCCATTCTGAAATGTTTAAACAGGACATGCCAACATTATCAAAACACTTCACTGTGATTATCTTTCTAAACAAAATAGTGTCAATCAGTATTTGAAAATGTATTTTTGTCATACTTTTATATTCTGACAAATTTTCAACCAGACCTAATTATAGGATCATTTAGTACAGAATTAAATGATTTGATTTAATTTGTCTACCATGGTTTTATGGAAAATAAACAGTTGGTTTTTTAAAAAATGGAATTACATGTTTTGTTTACAAAAGTAACTTCTGACACAATATGTCAAGATTTTAATCATCTAACTTAGTGCCACATGCTAATTTTTTTAATATGAAAATGATAGCTCTCAAATAATAGGTTTTTCCAGCAGGGTCCTGCAGAAATTGGTTGTAGGTCGTATGAGCAACCTTGATTCAGGCATTTCTTAATGTTTTGGTTTTGGGCCGGAGGTGGGGAGGGATTGTGGGTAGTGGTGGTGGTGGTGGTGGTGGTTTGGTTTTTTCCCAATTGTAACATGCTTTTAACATAGGCTTAGTGTGTGTGTGTTTTAAGGGATTGTCTGGCTAAGTGCAAGACTTACATTTAGGTATTGTTTTTGGCAGAGTGCGAAAAGTTTATTGATTTGCAATAAATGACACCTTCATTTTGGGGGAAATATTTTATTGCAGCTGTGTGCTGATGACACAACCACTCTTCCATAGCAAAAGTTGAAATTGATTTCTTGTTTGTAGTAGGAAGAGACTGGATGTCAAGGAACCTTAACTTAAACCTGAAATATTTAGAACAGCATTAATTGATATTAGATAAATAATAATTTGATAAGAACAAGCACTTGGAACTATACAAGACAAAAAGGTAGATTTAGTCCTGTCCTGAGTAGCTGATATCATAAGCAAACCAATCATACACACAATGCAATGTGTTGTGACTGTATCTTATAGAAAAGCATTTTCTTTAAGTTTAACAGTTGTCTGCCAGTAGTCTTATTAGTGTGAATTAGCAATGCTGGACTTTTAGAAGAAATAAGTAGTAAGGAGGGCTCTGGTTAAAACAGCAATATCTAATGTAAAGTGTAAAACTAAATGCAATTTCATAAACAGAATTGCAACCAGCCTCTCCATAATGCAGCATTTTATCTTGGTCGGTCAGGTAAATGACACTGTAAAATAAGTGTGCTCTATAGAAAAGTACTAAACTATAATTAGTTATGATTGCATTTATTGTCCTTAACTGCCATGAGTCAGTAAAAATATTACCAATAATTGTATTGTGTCCAAAATTCATTTAGGCATAACAGGTTTTCATAGGATTGGAACTCAGTAGTGGTAGTTACATATTGTATAACCAGAATTTATAGATTGCCATGACTTAGTCACAAACATATTATCGAGGAGTCTAATAAGCATGTGACAAATGTTTCTGAAAACTCATCCTTCATGTTATTCTGTAAGCACAATGCTGCTACTTATTCACTTTTTTATTTTTAGTTAACAAAAAGTAATCAGCATAATGACGTGGACATGGAAACAATGGACATAGATGTATCATTTTAAATGAGGAGGTCTCAGCATTATATCTATTACCCATGTTGTTCTAGTGAACCTCAACAGGCACCAATGGCCAGAGTAGACTGTAACCTCAAGAGTGATTGTGAAGATCATGCCTGTCTACACCTTCACGCTTACCAAAGGATCCTGGTAAGGCGCAGGTCAGAACTCTACCTTCCATTCTCTTCCTCTTCCTTTTCTCAATCCAAACACTGCAGCATGAATATCAGGAAGTGCAAGAGTGGGAATCCAGCATTTCATCGTGGGAAGCCATGTAGTCAGACAAAGCCTGTAGCTGGGGCATGAGTGCTCAGTCACTGAAGCCAGTTTTAAACCTTTCACTGATTTCAAAGCTACAGGACCAAGCCCTAGGCTGACAGTTCTGTCTGAATTCTCTTCTTCCTGCTTTATGGCCTCTGGTACCTTGCTTCGCTCGAAACACTTTATTATCTTGTCAGTGTACCTTCAACATATTAAGTGACTTTTCCCTGAGTAGAAAAGTTTGATCTAAGCCCTTGACCAGATTTGTTACTTTAGATGAGTTTTTGTGCTTGTATAACAAAAGTAATTTCTCTATTAAATAAACTCTTTATTTCAGAGTCTTGAAAAAATTGTGAAATGTACTAGACACTTGGTTCTAATATGCATCTGTCTCAATAGACAGCCTAGTTGACAACTCTATTTTGATTTAGAGAAAATATGACCTTTTGGGTAAACTTAAATAAAAGTTTTATATTGTCAGTATCTAAAGTGATTTTGTGTGATTTAAAGGTGGTTATAGTAAGATATTTGTAAATAGGAGAGCATTTTATATGCAAAATCAAGATGAAAGAACCCTAGAGGGAAATCTGGAAAAGGAGAAGACAGAATCTGGACACTAATAGCCAATCAGAATAATCAGACAAAAATATCATTATTTAAATTCAAAACTATTCATAGTTTGGTGTTAAAAGGAGGTGCTGGAACTTCTGGATTTTAAACATAATCAGACTGAGTTGGGAGTTACTTGAGTTATTTCAGGTTTTTATAACTAAAAGCCTAGTGTATACAGGAAAGTAGGTTTATTTATTTATTTATTTATTGAGGTGTGACTTCCAGTACAAGTGTCTACATAGGGGATTGTACTGATATAATTAGAGCTGTAAAACTTCCAGTGTAGACAAGTCTTAAGTGTGTATCCTTGTCTAAGCATGCAAGTTGTAGCACTTTAATTAAACTAATATAATTACAAGCCCTAGTGTGGAGCACAGTTTTTACCATTATAAAAGTTCCTTAGCCTAGCATAGCTTATTTGTTTTCCCATAACTACAAGGACCTCCTTGCCTTACAGTACACTTGATTTCTCCTGAGCTGTCTTGCTTACTTCAGCTATAGAAAATGGAACTTGTTTTCCATCAGAAGCTACATTTTGAAAGAAATGAAAGTAAACTTCATTTTTCTTTATTTGACTCATTCGTCAAGCTTTTGTTTTTGTCTCATTTGTTAGGGTCTGAGTAAGGTCACTCTACTACAGCTTTTACTCTTGTTTTGGAGGGCCTGTTCTTCCAGAAAGGGAAGAACATCAGCAAAGAAATCAATTATTATTAAGAACAAATGTATAAATAGTACTGCTGAGAACATAACAGAGGCTCTCTTTTATTTGTCATAAAGACTGAGTCTCTGTCTTTGTAGTGAACAAAATTAAGCTCTTGCAATCAATGAAGATTACATGGAAAGTGAATAACTGCAAGCTGCCTGAGGGTAAGTGGGAGACAGCCTTTTAAGTTTTTAATACAACTGAGTGAACAGCGGTGGAAAAAATTCTGCAAATTTTCATTTGAATTCGTAAGTTAGTCTTGATTTAAGTGTGCTCATGTTCCTTTCCATGGAAGCTTGTGTTCTCCAGTTATATAACAATTAAAATATTTGCAATTTTTTTACCTTGAATGTCCAAATATTTACTAAAAGCAAATTTTGAATGGTATGCTGTCTAATTTACATCTGACAATTTGCTCGTTGGTTGGTTGAATACATCGTCCAATCAGCATTCAGAAATCAGATACTAAGCAATATTGTGAATTATTGGCAATTTGTAAATAGCAAACTACCCACAGGTAATCTTCAGACCAAGAATTATTCAAGGAAAGATGTTCCATCCTCATTCCTGTTTAGTAGTTCATTTCTGTGAGATTACCAAGAAAGATGTTGGTGAACAAAGTGAAGGATAAACCTCAGGCTACTTGCCCTCCCATCTGATGCAAGTAAGGAGGGAAAGAATAGCTTAAATTTTTTTGGAAGTTGGATTGCAAAAACTTTACAGTTTGTTGTAAAAAAAAAATGGTCTGTAGGACTGAACCTACTGATTCCCCTTCCATAAGTAAAAATGAAATATCCCTAGTAGGAAGCACTGCTGTAGTTAAACTTGCAGATCTAAGTTCCAAAAGGGTATCCATGTTAGTCTAGTTCAGCAAAACAGAGTCCTGTGGCACTTATAGACTAAAATTTATTTTTCACGTGAGCTTTCATGGGCAAAGTCCCACTTCATCAAATGCCAGAGTGGAAAAATGTAATAACAGGATTCTTCTTTTACTCACATTAAAAAAAAAAATTACAGCATAGAAGTCTTCTTCACTTTGGCATCTGATGAAGTGGATTTTGCCCATGAGAAAAATAAATCTGTTAGTCTTTAAAGTGCCACAGGACTCCTCTTTTATTTCTCAGATCTAAGAAATCCAAGAAAGGATCCCCCAGGGCATACATGAGAATTGTGATTGACTTTGTGTATGTGTGGGTTTTATTTATTTATGTATGTATTTCCTTTCCTCTGATGGGAGCCTCTCATGCACCCTAAGAAGTCCCCCTCAGATGAGGATTTAAAAGTAAAGTAACTGCTGAGCAATGATTATGTAGTCTAAAGGGAAGAACACCTATTTCTAGGGGAAAGTGTTGACGTAGCCATGAGGAAGGAGAAATATGTTAGATCCCTGGGCAAGACCTAGAGAAATTAATGGCAGTTCTTAAACACGGATGTTAAGCTGAATAAGAGTACAATCTTAGGGGTAGGCTATTTGTTAGTTAGAAATACCAGCATGGGTATAGGCAAAAGTAAAAATCTTCCTGGAGGTATTACTGGATCTTGTTCCAGATGCACAGGCATAAGCTCTTGGTCTGGATGGAAGACAAGGGTCCATTCTGTGAAAAATGTCAAAGCTTTGAAATTCTGGTTTGTTCCAATGCAGAATGAAAGTAATTGGTTAGTGCAGGAATTTGAGCCTGAGTGCCCCAAGCACCAGAATATTAGTTATTCTGGGAGTGGGGCTGGGAGGACGTGGTTCTCATTTGCCTTGGGACTCTGATCATAGACAGTCACTAGAAATTCCATTCTGGCTGAAGAATTTTTTTATCAAAACCATTATGTTCCTGTGAAACATTTTTTAGTTTTGCTGAAAGTTGTTTTTTGACTATCGTTACTACATGTTGCATGCCTACTATTGCCCCATGTGGCAGATAGGCAGGGAAACCATTAGTCTTGGGTCTGCCCCTACAATGCACTGGAGCACAGGGCGGGTAGCAATTGGTGGCTGCTACAGGTTCACAGTAAACAACTTTCTCCCTGGTCACTCCTTACTCTGGAAATAAGTCATGAGCTCACCTAATCCATAGTTTCATTCGTGGATTGCTGCCAGGCCTGTGCAGCAGTGTTCTACCATTTACTATGGGCTGTATTCTTGTGAACAATCTAGCCCTTGGTTACCAACCCAGGGATGTGAAACCGTAACTGCCCAGATGGTTGTGCCTTCATAAGCATGCTCAGGTACATTTTTCTAGCTTTCTCATCAAATACCATTATGATGGACAGCAAAAATGTTTGCGATGAAATTTATTGCACAGCAGACTCTGGATATCAAGGAGCTTTTGGAATAGGAAAAAGAAACGCATTGTATCCTGAAATGCAAAATAATTGTGCTGCCTTCAGGTAGTTTCAAGGAGAAAACACACAATTCATTTGCTAGCAAAAGTAATGGCTATTCATCGCAAACTCATCATATTCAATATGACTGATTTTTTTAACAAGATCAATAAGTTTTTCTTTCACATAAGTTTTGTTTTTATATACATACATATGTTTAATTCACTAATGGTGTGCCTGCCACACAAGTTCAGTAATCTGTCATGCACCAATTCTTTGTTTTCCATATATAAAATGGCAAGCAGTGCTGTTGCAATGTGTGATAGATTCATCCAAGTTAAGCTGCTGTTGAGGTTGAAAAACTGCATTGATGTCTTTCACCTTAATGTGCTTACATAAGGAAGGCACAGGCATTATGATTTTAAAGGTTATAGTAGGTAATTTTGGGAAGTAAGATGGCAGGAATGAGCTAAAAAGATAAAGTAAACCATTGTTAGTATTGGATGCACTTTAGGGGTTTGATTTTTTTTTGGTTTTGTTTTTTGTTTTGTTTTGTTTTTAATGGACATAACTGACAGATGTGCAACTCACAACTTGTGTGCCCAATTAGTCGGTTTGGACATAAGTTAGAGAAATTGTTCACACAGCTGTGCAGTCTTAAATATATGAAATAAAACTTGACACTAATGTTTTTAGGACTTTTTCAGTCTGTTCTTGTGATATCAAATACCACCTCAAGATCAATAATAGTATAAATTAAAGTTAAAACTGTTCTACCATATCAACTATTGAAGCAGTTTAGCAAGCTCTGCAGAGAGAAGATGGCTTCTGGGTTCAAGCTTCCTAGTATTAAGCACATTTTTCTTTGAAACAGAAATTTCAAGACAAAAGTTCATTGTGCGTTTCATGAACACTTTTTCTAATAAGTAACAATTTACACCTTAAAAATGACTTTCATTCACACGGCTGCATATTATTAACTTCACAGCACCTTCTTTTGAATATTTTGTTTTATCAATGAACAATTCAAGATACCTGGCAGGTTCACAAATAGGTGAGACTCAAGTCCTATTTATACTGAAGAACTGATCTATAAGGAAAACTACTATAGTCTTGTTACAAAACAACCTTGGCATTGGAGTGCAAACTTCGCCTGATACTATTAAATATTAACTTACTAGTTAGTTCAGCCTATGCGCAATCAATGCACTTTACGGTAATCTTTTGGGACTTAATCCTGCAAGATCTGATTTCAATGAGAAATTAAAACAATCCACATATACTTTGATGGTGTTTTTCCTGTTATCAGTTATGTGTCATTCTTGTATGTAATATGGAAGAGCAGTGCTATTTTAAAGACTGTTACCTCCAATTTACTTTGGAAAGTATGTTAAAATGGCATTGTAGAGACATTTGCAGTATACTAAACTGATTTTGCTCAATTCTTAATTTTGTGTGGATGTTTCTTTCCTTTTGGATTCAGAGATACTTTTAAAAATGTAATTGCATTGGAGAAGTGCAGCTAGTATGTTTAACACTTACTTGCTTCAGGGTTTGTTTGGTTTTTTTTTAACTAATATTGGTATGGTGCCCTGGAGAATGGCCTTGGCCTGAATGAGACCTTACTGAAGTAGAAATAACATTCTTTCTTTTCACAACTAGTCAGCAGAATAAATAATACTCTGAGGAGCTGTTGGGCCAGATCCTCAGCTGCACTGTGGGGAAGATGGGCAAAGGTGGTAATAAGCCACTTTTGAGCTTCACTAAGTTTGAGGTTGCTTGAATCCAAAGCAACCCCTGGCATGATTCAAAGCAGCCAATTCTTGATGGATGTCAAAGCACAAAGAACATTCTTTAGAATAATGTTAAAGGTTTGACAAACTCCCTAAGCAAGGAAATTCAGAAGTAAGGCTGAAGGACTGTGTCTTACATCTCTCCACTTTCCTTATACTTTCAAAGCAGTGCTCCAAGTATTAGCTATGCAGCTTAGCTACCCTGTTGTTACTTGCTATTGCAAGGTCACAGAGCAGTGCACGATATTACATTTCATACAGCACATGCTGAAATTCCTAGGTCATTAAAATTACTTTAACATATTTTTATTGAGTACCCCACCCCTTTTTTTAAAAACATCAGGTGGCTAAATGCAGCAAAGAATTTTTAAAAAATCTTTGGAAAAATACATGTTTTTAAAATGGTAACCATGAGGTTTGTACAGAGGGCAAGAAGGGAACCTGAAAGGATCCACTACATCTCCCTAATACTTCTTATGTCACCACCATCTCCCTAAAGAATAATGTAAATGCCACCATCCTCTGGCTTCATTAAATTGGTTGGATTTCCTTGACATCCTGTGCATTCTATCGAGTACTGCCGTGTCTCTGGACCTGTTTTGATCACATCATGGACCTTTTAATAAATAAAAAGGTATATTAAGAATATCCCCACTTCATTTAATATTTAACATCTAAATTATTTCTCGGGCCTGTCTAACTCAATATAGTGCTTCTGTACACACACCAACTGAGTTCATGAAGCTCTGTTACTCTAAGAATTCTGTATGTTCTTATGGAGCTCAGCCTCCCTTATACCCATTGGGAAGGAGGAGGGCAGAGCCTGGCACAGGTTCTTGGCCTAATTAAGGAGATGCCTCTCCCTCTGAGAGATGCAGAAACTTCCTAAAGATGGGCATTCAGTTGCTTAAATAGACTTGAGTTTCATTATTGTTTGATTAAAAATATGGTCCCCATTCCTTGGTAGGCATATTCTAAGCAATCTCCACAGGCTGATGCTACCACATTCATGAGGGTTTTTGTTTTTCTTTAATAAAAATAAAAAAAAAAAAAAAAAAAAAATTCCTAATGCCTCTAATAGTTTTCTAAAACATTATAAATGGAATGGACCGGCTATTGTACTGTGCTTGGTAGTCTACTTTCTCTCCTTGTGCTGATGTCACACTGAGTTGTCAATTAAAGATATGTGCAAATAGGCTGAGGTTATAAAGGGATAAAAGAAAAGGTTACAATACATGAGGTCATAACTTGGCAATTGAAGAGGCAACACATGAGATTGATTTATGGAGGAAAATTGGAGCAGATAAAAACAGAAGACACTGACTATATTCCTACATTTAAAACACATTTTGCTTAGATGCTAGTTAAAGGTCCCACTGCAGAACTTAAGAATACATCACAAAACCCATTACATGTGCTATATGAGCAATCCTTCATCTGAAACAGCTCTTTTGAGTTTGAAATGGATGTTCAACTGCTGATAGAGATGAAAGGCTCAGGAGTGAGCCAGCCTAGGTACCTGCACATGAGTATTAGTAAATAATGCACAGCACGTTGGTCACAAATGGGGAGGGAGGAAACTGCCAACGGGCAGTTAGGGCATTAGTCTCCTTCCCAAACTGATGGGCAGTGGATGGCAGGCAGCTGGAGCAGAAGAGAAAGGAAGTTGTGACAGAAAAAGGGTGCACAATGCTTTGCTTTTCCCCTCTGGGAGCAAGGAAGATTAGAGCATAAATACAGTCATAGTTTTGTTTCTAGAGCAGCATGGCTATCTGCTACCCCTCACTCTGGATAGATTGTAATGTACCAGTCTAGCTCTTCAGACCTAGTACTAGGACTGTGCACCAGGACACAGATATGGGTTTATGTACCAAGAAGAATTTAGTGGAGCAAGAAACCTGCTAGACTGCAAAGGGCAATAGAATCTATTCTGCGTCTGCCACTGCAATTTCACAGAGCCTCATGACCCAGGTCTATAACAAATGCACCCATCCTTCCCCAGAGAAAATGACCATATAGATCTATCTAATTTTCCCTCCTGAAGACCCATCTAACCTTAGAACCTTCATGGCAGCCAGGAAGCCTGTGTAAAGATCTGTTCTGTGGGCTACACAGGGAGTGTGGGCTCCCTGCACGGTCTCCATGACTTCTGGTTTACCCCTGAAATTTTAGCGGTGCTCTCAGCAGTGTCTATAGATGCACAGAAGACAGCTGAATTTGTTCTTCAAGGGGTAGCCTTTAAATGCAATAAACAACCTTCCTTGAAAAAGAAACACATTGGATTGGCTTATAGGAAAGGCTCTTTAGTTGACTGAAAATCTCTAACATATAGGTGTTTACATGAAATAAATAATTATATCACATACACAGCTGCTGATCCTTTTTCACAGATTAGGCAACATAAATAGTTGGTGCATGACCCATTTTGCAAAACTATGAATATTGTTGTTGCTAACAATTCACTTTCATCCAGGGGCAGATCCTGATAAATTGCTCATGATGAGTAATTCCTTATTCCCCAATGTGTGTATTGCTGCTGATATGAAACCCCTCTGGCTTCACTGGGATTCCACATGAGTATAACAATCCACCATATTTGTCATGTTTGGGTCTTACTCCTCAGATAGTCCCACTGACTTCCAACCAATTAGGAAATTTTTTTCACACATCAGTGTGGTTATAAATGAAAGCCATAGATAATGTCTCAAACAATGTATGCAAGTATTGCTTTCCAGACTTCTAGAGGGAAATGAATAGGGCTCTGCTAACTCCAAGACAAAAATTCACTCCTAGTAAAACTCATACATACAGTGTATATAGACATTTACATAAATAGGAAATCTCTCTTCCCTTAATAAAATCCAGTGTTTCTGCTGACAAATATTTTTTTGGAATGCCTAAATATTGTACATTTTTCTCTCATACAAGAAAAGTTATGAGGCTATCTTTAAGACCTAGCAATAATAACTTTCAGGCCTCAGTGCGTATGTTCCACGGTTGGTGTGACTTAGTCTGTTTGCCTCTACACTAGAACACCAGTTTTGCCTTTTTATCACCTTGTGAAGATCTCCAAAGGGCAACATCCTATTCATATTAGCCCCCATTTAATGGTAAATCTGTTCATGGTACTTAAAGACACCGATATACTAAATTTGTTCACATTCCATTCTGCACATTGAGCTACCTCTTGGGTCAGGAATAAAACCTATTGCTTTTCTTTCTTATAACAAAACTATAACTTTTAAACTCTGTGCAGAAAAAAAGTTCCCATTTCTTTATGAACAGAGTTGAAACATAAAAGAATTAGGCTGACATGCATGTTCTGAGTTCAGTTATTCCTGTATAATCAAAAGATGTCTAGTGGTAATTTAGCATATAGGGTGTCTCTGCTATTCTGAATTAATTATTTTATTATAAGAATTGGGCCATATGTGATCAGGGAACTCTGAGTCCATGGAAAGTTATTTTGTCTAGACAGTTCCACGTAAACTGGTAACAGTAGTTGTTATATTATGATTCCAAGACATGCAAAAAATAAACGTATTTTATTGTACACAGGGCAAGGCACAATTTAAATATCAGTGATACATTCACGGACAATAATTAAGGGGATGCTAGGATACCTCAGGCTACAAGCAAATCATACGCAACCAAGAGTGTCAAGATAAGAGTTTCTTTGGTTTATTCCAATCAGGATCATTAGCTGCACAGTCGGTGAGTGATAGATGAGGGGCTGGATTGGGAATCCCTTACTTATATTGATCATGGAAGCAATTCCATCAAAATCAATGGATTACTCCTGTGAGTAACTGCTCCTTAGCATAGGGGAAGCATTCTCAAATTGGCTTTTAGGAATTGACAGATCAGCAATTCTTGGAGTCCATCAGCTTGAAGTTTCACTGATGTCAGACAGGACAATTAAGAGGAAAAGTGACAATTGGTGTCCCAAAGTTATCCATGTAGATGGAGCAGAAATCTGGGGGTGCTGTGGGACATATTCCTAAAAGTCTTGGTCTTGTAAATGCCTATAAACAAAATAGAAGAAAACAGAAAATCAGTCTTCAAGGAACCAAATGGAGGTCACCAAATTCAGGGCACTTGTGACTGAATTTGAGTAATTGATTTGCTAAGGATGGTCTGTTGGATGAGCCAATGGATTGGGACCTAGGAAATCTGGCTCTGTCACAGCCTTCCTTTGTGGCTGTGGGCAAGTCACTCATCTAACCCAATAGCTGGGATTTTCAGAAGGGCCTGAGAGTTAGGGACTTTCACTAGGAGCTAGTTGCCCATTTCCTTGAAATCCCTTAAAAATCCCAAGTCTCCAGCTGTGAAAGAGGGTAAGAATGCATCTCTACTTTTCAAAAGGATAAACTTAGTTAATTTTTTGTGTACATCTACTCTTAAAGCAGACTATTCCATTTTAGAAAAAAACCCTGCAAAATCAAAGAAATGTTTATTTAATTTGTATTCCTAAATATTTCATCTGACCTGATGGTCTTGAAGAGAAAAAATATCTCCTCCTGTTCAATCTATATTTCTAAACATTTCCTTTACATCTCCTGTGATAGTTTTCCCGTTACTGGACGCATGTTTACCTAAGCTTGTGCAGAATCATTGTATGTCATATGCAATGTATACCACAAATTTTATAGGGCAGTGGTGGGAGTAGGGGAAGGTGAAGAATAGAAGTTATTTTGCAAAGACCGAACGTTCACCTGCCTTTCATGAGAGTCAGACTATACAAAGCAGTGCTGAACAGATACATTGAAGTACAGAGATGTTCATCTTGTTTTTTTTACCAAAGGTGATCTTGATCTTTCCTTTAACTAGTCCGTATCTCTGATAAGATTGTCAGCAGGAGTTTTACTGTTTCTAGACTAATGGCAGAGGAAACAGCAATATTACAACAGCTGCTCTGCATGTGGTGGTCATTTTGAAATGCCGCATTTCAGATTCTCGCATTGAGCTTTCATTGCAGTTCCGATTGTATCAAACAATAAGAATATCCACAAGGATGTCTAACTTCAAAAAAAAAAAATCAGTATCGCCAAAATTCTGGGGTAGGTGAATGGTATAGGTTGATTTACTATTCATTTTTGCTGAAATGTTGGAAACTGAGTGTCTTTTTCTTTTTAAAGTGTATAAAGGGGTTTTCCTGTATCCAATGCTTTCCAACCTTTCTGCATTTCTCCAAAATCTTCCATTTTGGACTCCTCCTCAGGCTTTGGAAAATTATCTCCCGCCTGTGAATTCAGCAGCAGATCTCACACGACAAACCTCAGCAGAAAGAACACTTCAATTTCATTTAATACCAAGGTACTTCTCATACTGTTTGTGCGTTCTTGTAGCGAAAAGCTGGCAGCCTTCTTTTAGTCTTTGTTTACTCAAATGCTGTCTGTATGAGCCACTACTCCATTATACTCTGTAGTCAGGGCCTGATTAACAAAGGGGCTTTAAGCGCTACAGCCCTGGGCTATTGGGGGCCCCATCGTACACCACCTCACAAAAATAGATTTGGCCCTGGTCAGCTGGCATCCCAGCCAGAGCACCTCCGGCAGCCAGCTGGAGTGCCACGAGTACATGTCCAGTTGCTGGTGCCAGCCTGGCCTGCGCCCACCCTTCAGCTAGCCGGTTTGTGGGGCCCCAGCTCTGGTGCACCCAGCACCAAGTGCCTGCTTACCTCCCGTGGCTGGCTGGTCTTCTGGGCACCAACACCTACCATTGACCCACCCTGCCCGCAGGCTGGGCGCTGCTGCTGTGGTGTGTGGGGGAGGGGCACACAAGTGCACATCCCAAGCTCCTCAGGAGCCTTAATCTGCTCCTGTCTGTAGCATCTTCATCATTAATATTCTCCTGCTGTGCATGTGCACCATGATAGGATTACTGTACTACCGTTCAAAGTGTTGGTCTTTCAGTGTAGCCCATTAATGGCTTTAAGATGCTGCACTATATTGTGACACTTTGACCTTTTTAAATCCCGTTCAATCTACTTGTAGGAACCAGCCTCTACACCATACGGACTATATTTTTGTCCATCACAATAATGTTTGTAACAAAGGCTTATCTTGAAAAATAATATTCACATACTTTGTGGTCATAGCATTGATTATGCATCATAGGCCTCCTTAATCTTCTGGTGCCTACGTTTGATTTCATAGTGGTTTTAAACAAGAATAATTCTACTGTAGTATAATTCAATTGTCTTAAATTACACCAATTCAGTTTAGATTACATCCAACTGTAGTCAATAAACTAATACTTACGTTATATCTATATTAATATTCAAGCTGCTTTGAACTATTTTAACTAATGGAAATTTCACTGAATTAGGCAGTTTAATCGAAACCAAAATGTAGGGTGTAAGAACAGGTATGAGTCTTTCAGATTCTACAGACTAGTGGTGGTGTAGCAGTTCTAGCAAGATAAGTTTGGGATGAGCACATTGAGTAAGGGAAACATGAGTAAATAGATCATCACCACAAAAATAGTTTTAAATAGGTTTTTAGAGAATTTACTTAAAAAACCCAAATAAATAAATAAAGAACTATTTTGTATCACTTTTCTTGTAAAGCCAATTGCCTGGGGACAATGATAATTAGCAAACAAATATGTGGGATGAGTGAAGTGGTTGCATTTCTTAATTGTTTATTTCCAGACTTTCACACTTGAATTTTTTGGGATTAAAAACTACTCTATGGAAACTGCAACACATATGCTTTATGTTACACGCCATTGATATGCACTTTCAGCCTTAACCAATTACTAATGTAATTTTAAGATATATACACAAAAATGCTACATTAAAATATTGCTTTTTAAATTGCAGTCAAGAACTCAGAAGTGGGAGATACCAGATTTAAGGTTGCTCATGGAAATTTAATTCTGTCTTCTCCTGTGTGATCCAGTCTTTACTTACACAATCACGTGTTATTTTCCCCCTTAACTCAGAAAAATCTAAAGAGCTTTTCATGGTGGCACAAAAGGCATCTTTGTTACCCCAAGACTGTTCTCTTGACAAATTTCCTGCTACGAGCTACACAGGCATTAAATGTCTTCAAAGATGGCAAGGAGAAAAAAATATAATCAAAAGAGTGAAGCAAAGAGGTCACTACCACTCAACCTTTAATAATATATAGGGAATTCTGTATGTATTTTTACCTAGATGTGTATCACAAATATAAGCATAAACCCTAAAAACAATAAGAATGACCTATTTCTCTACATATTTATATTTTGTTATCTTACTGAAAGCATTCTCACTTTTAAGAATAAGACTTCAGGCAGGTCCATTATTATTATTGTAGATGAGACACAGAGGTGAGATTGCTAGAACGTTATAGATCACTTGATGCCAGTTGACATGAAGCCCCTTGTTAGGCCTGGTTAGTATTGGTGTTGTGGCAAATGATAATTTCTTATCCTACATATATTTGCAAAAGGGTTGTTCTGTTTTGTTCAACCAACTGAATATAGACGAATAATATATTTAAAAGACCATACACTGGCTTCTAAATTTTTGTTATCATGACAGATGCACAGAACTGTAGATTATCATGTAATCTTTGCATAAAAGTAGAGTGAAACCTTCTTCAGTACAGTAGTAGGATAAAACTATCATCCTTGCTGATGGGTACAGATGAGATCAACTATCATTCCAACAAAATTAATGGGAGATTTTTTTTTTCTGACTTCAACTGGATCAAATTTGGGTTGTTGTGTGTTCTTTCATGAATATAAATGCTAGTCAAAAGAGTCCCAATAAGTCACTGAAATGCTAGAATTCATTATGGTGCTTCCTCTTGCCTTCTTTTATAGCCTTTTACTAGAGTTTCATTTACTGAGATGGTGAGATTGCAATATGCCCTCCATTTGTTTTCCTACTGTTCCTTCTTTCAGAATGCCAAGCAGTTTGAAAACAAGTGTTTGGTTTGTTTTAGTGAGCAAGAAATAATTTGAATATTTCTCTTCTTCATAGTTTAAGCAACATATTGGAGGTCTGAATTATTTTTTTCCCCCACTTGAACTTTGGGATTATGTGGTGCTGAGATGTGATGAAATCTAAATGTTCACTTCTTTTAAAAGCTCCAACCGCATTCTGCATTTCAAGATTAACTATACCAGCATCATTTGACTATGATAGAACAAAACACATATGGTTTTAATATGTCTCCAAACTCTGAAGATAACATTTTATCTACTTTTCTTTTTAAAATTAATTTTAGTGCTTGAGAGAGGCCCATTTCCAATTTAATTACAGCTGTTCAGGGTTGACCAATGACTGTTAGGTTGTTTATCTGATGGCTATAACGTTGCCTATATGTAATGATGAGATGGCCTCTGTTTAGTTACTGGTTTACACAACACAAAATGCAGCCCTACATTTGACAAAAATTGGCATCCTTGTTTATTGATTTTGCAAAGACACCAAGGATTGAATGGACATGTAGTATCCCATAAATTTTCCACTCCATGGTAAAGATGGTCTTTTAAAAAAATAATTTAATAAAAAAAGGCTGTGGTCCATTGCTGTGGTAAATTTCCAGAGCTGGCGTACTCTGAAAATAACTGTGTACTTGCGTATTTGTATCCAGTTTCTAAAAATGTTGTGCAGTCATCTGTTCATATAATATAGAACCTTCTGAAATTCTTGGCTTAGCTGTTTTTAACCATTATACAAGGAAAATATGATTCTCTGGTTCTACCCCAGAAAAGATAGCTTGTTCAGGGTTGAAGATGGACATAACTTGTTAAATCAGATAAAACTCAAGTGTGTGTAGTTGGATGTTGTTTGAGGTTATCTCATTATCAGATTTTAGTTTTTAATATTTTTCTGCAGTCTACATTGGATGCCTTTTGACAGTTGGTAGTTCATGGAATGAGATCAGTATTTTTCCCAAACAACTCAAAAACTCTTTGAGTTCTATAAGGAGATGTTTCCCTGAGGGCACTGATGGTGAAGTTTCTTTCAACATTAATGTTTACATCTCTGGTTTATTATTTATGGGATGCCACACAAGAAGCATTCTGTAGGGAAAAAACTGTTATGTAGAATAATAATTAATAGGGATTTCATAATGAATACATAACATTTGGTACTTTAGGTACAATAAAAACAGAGCATCTATCAGAACAGTTGGAAAATTGTCATCTTAAGATAATACAACAGAACACTTAACAGGATGTAGGTTAACAGTAGGATTCACTTATTAGAAGTGTTGTCCTTGTCCCAAACAATTATAATTTGTATATGAGAGAGACAGGGAAGAAGACATAAGCAGCTTCTGATCTCAATTACACTAGTGTAAACCTGGAGTAATTTCATTTACTTTAATAGATTCACATTGATGTGTATCAAAGAGGGCTTGGGCTTATGCTATAAGACTTAATAAGGTCGACTTAGACCTTAAGTCGACCTAACAGGCGGTAGTTATTAAGTCGACTCAAGAATGCCCTTAAGTCGACTTACTGAAAGCCTGGTGTGGACATGGAGTAATTTAGGTCGACTAAAGTATTGTTAAGTCGACCTAAATTGCTAGTGTAGACATAGCCATCTTGAGCAAATGGGCTATGCACTTAGACAATTGTCTTCAAAAGGTACAAGGCTGAGGAACAAAATCTTATTCTCATATTCCAGTTCAATGGTAGGTAATACTGGTTGAGAAGACTGAAGAGAGGAGGAAAAGGTTAGAAGACATGGCATTGTCATTTCCCTCTTCATGAAGTTTTGGGGGAGTAGCTTTCACTATAATGGGTGATTTGTTTTTGCTCCTGCCACTCCTTTGACTTTTCTCCACGATACTGCACAGAGAGACACCAGGACTTGGTTCCATGGCGCACACAGTCTTAATTAACTTTTTTTTTTTTTTTTGAGGCAAACTGGGGAGCCAAGGTGTGCTCCTAACAATATATGCAAGGCATGTAAAGAGACACAATATGCCTCCTAACCTTTTTCTAAAACCACCATTTCCCCCCTTGCATATGTCCCTTCCATCTTCAGGCATCTTTATTCACCTCTAGCATAATACTAGGGGCTTCCATCTCCCATACAGGTGCTGTTGAAAATCAACTCATGCACTCAATGCAGAAAAGACAAGCACAACTTATTTCAAAATGCAATTACACACTTCACCCCTACAAATAAATCAGAACACCCACAGGCCAGACCTCTTCCCACACATGACTCATACCCTCACCATCCTACCTCACATTGAAGTTCTCTTTTCTCACTCCTAATTGCTTGCATACCCACCCACAACCATTGCAAGCACTCTGTTCCACAGGAGGGAGAGCTAGATTTAAATAAGCAGCCTCTTTGTGTTGCTAAATGCTATTGGGCTGAAGGGCATGGCCTTGCTCTCATTTTATGCCTCCTCTCTGCTCAGAGTAGTTGGAGATAATGAGTCAAACAACATTACTCATTGATTACTAGCAACAATCATAACTAGCTGTAAACATTTCTAGCTAACTCTTGATATTGTAATAGTTCTAGAATAACAACCAAATAGAACCAATATCTGACAGAGTTAAAATAGCCACAATAAATCATTTTATTTATTTTATTAACCAGTGTGCTTGCCACTGGAAAAAAAATCTTATTTAAGCATGGTGTTAACAATTGTTTGTATACCTAGAAACAAGACAACATTATAGTTTGGACAACAAGGAAGAGAATAAGAAACAATGTTACTATGTGCATGAAATTGTTACACTCAGTGATAGTCTTACAATGGGAAAAAGACCTACCTGATGAAGTATTCATTGACTAAAAACTATGGAATTTGGTTTTATTTGCAATGTGCAGTAATACCTAGTGTCCACACCTGAGCTAAGGAACCCATTTTATTATGTTGTATAAACATGTACCAAAAGACAATCGCTATTCAAATTTTCAGTCTTAATAGACAAAACAAACAAAAGATAAGAAATAAGTGCACAGATAAGGCACTAAAAGAATCTTAAATGTGCCTCATAGTGATGTATTGAAAGAGGGGGGAGGGGAGAGGCGGGAAAGGGGTGGAGGAGTAATGTCTTTAAAAATCAGTTCCAGCTAATCTAGGACTGCACTCTTACGGTTATTTCATGGCATCACTATAGGGCAGAATGAAGGCAGTCTGAATGTCTTCAGCAAGCATTCCATAATTCACTATGTGTACATTTCTTTTACATTTGAATTTCCTGGTCTAGTAACACCTGATTTGGGGAATAATTATTACATTCTTGTAATGTTTTTACCCTGGAGTAACTATATACTCAACCTGAACTAGAATTTAATATATTTTTATCAGGAAATAAATATGTATCTTCTAAATTACTGCTTAAACTGAGCAAAGTACTTTTAGGAAATAGTGTACCTGATTCTAACTTTGGTATCCAATACTGTGTCTCCTACTAACCACCATCATATATTTTATTGACTGTAGTCAGCACTTTGGAGGTAAGCTTTTTTTTTTTTTTTTTTTTAAACCATTTTGGCTTTTGTCGGAGTGCCTGATAACAAGTATTTTTCACCTTGTGTGTCTTATTGGAAATCAGGCTTTCTGATTTCTGAGAATGAATTGCTGTGGTGTATCCCAAAATGGTCAGAGAAACAAGAATTTTAAGGAAAACCAAGTTGATTGGGAAAAGTAAGAGAAAATCCGATAAAAATAAATATAAAAGGTATAAAATCATATCTGGTCTCACACCTGATAACATTCTCCAGGAAAGACATGCAGTCATAGGAAAGAGAAATCAGATAGTAAATGTTCCCATCTTTACCCTGTGTTTATTCTGTGTTTAGTTTCTCAGAGGCTTTTCTTCCTGCCAGCATTGAAGCCAGGGACTTCCACCATCTGAGGGGGGGAAGACTTTCATAACCTTTCTATGGACTATCAAGCTTCTTCTGAGATCTTCTTGCTATCATGATTCCTTTGCTTTCCCTTCCTATATCCCTGATACATACCCAGCATCATCTTCATGGTATGATATATTATTGCGAGTCTCTAAATTGGAAGGTGTTAACTTGCATTTGTCATTTGGCTATGGAATTCTTTGGCTGTCTTCATGTAGAAATAATTACTGACTATTGAGTATCCTGTCTTCAGAAGTAATCTCTATCCTTCCTATACAGTAGCTATTCTAAAGTGTCTTTCATAACCACCTATCTCCTTTGCTAGACCTGAAGTTATTTTTTTCTAATTTCCTCTCCTGAAATCTGACAGCTCAATTTTTTCTTTGATCTTGCCTATACCGTGGTCTGGGGCGGGGGGGAGAAAGCATTCAGGTGATTGGGATTCTTCATTTGCATGTTAATGGTCTCTCTTCTAGGGGGGTTTAGTTATGTTTCCCTGAAGTGGTACACAATAGAGCAATTATTGTTCAGTCATAGCTTTAAGACTAGAGAGGTAACTTTAAAAAAAAATTCCAATTTAACACTAATTCTAACATTGCAAACATGATTTCTCAATAGGCACTTTTAGTCTGTCACTACATCAAATTTAACTTCTCTTTCTGTTTATGAATTATTCACAAAGATTTTGATATTTATTAATGTATCCTTTTTGTAGTTGTTTTAACACTTTTGAAAGTACATCTGTTTCAGTTTTCATAAACCATTTTATTTGACCATTACTCTTACTAGTCATTGTTTTCTAGATGACTTCAATCACACACCACAGATAAATTAAATGGAATCGTGTCTAATCCTTATGTGAATGACAAACACTGTAAACAGTGAGTCCATGACAAAGCTGTATTTTCTTGCAGATATCTTTATTTGCATGTCATGATGGGAATTAGATAAATGGATTGCCAGTTTGCAATACTTATAATGAGAACAGGTTTTATAGAAAAAGAAATGAAAAGGGATGCAAATGTGGATGGGCCAAAAAGCAAGTAAAAATTTGTGAAAATATGGATAGTTGTTCACACTATTGATTAATCTCTAGTTTTTCTTTTGTGATGGGATTTATGGACCCTACACTGATGAGAAGGGCCAGTCCCAACCTTTTGGGCCCATTAGCAATGTATGGCACAGAGGAGTCCTTTTTAAAAAACACAGGAAACTTTAGTGAACAGGGGGAAGAGGTCGCTCTGAGCAGGAGACTGCTGGAGTGACTTCTGAAGCCAACAAGGAAATTCCAGTCCAGGAGATCCCTATTTTAAGCCTATGGGAATGCAGTGAATTCCAAGAGTAAGCCTGAGTGAGCTCAAGTTAGCAGCCCCGCCAGAGGGTCCACTCATAAAACGCTATTCAGGATGTCCCCGACATAAGAGGGCACTACTTAGCCCTTTTCCCTTTGAGTGGGTTCTCAGAATAGGTTATTCCAGGTAGCCTGGGACATTTAATTTCTATTTTCGATCTCCCATCAGAAGAGACTTAAGTTCTGGTTAAGAACTAAACTTTGCAATTTGGGCCCATCTGTAAAAGTAGATCATAGACAGTGACCACATATTGCAAGAACTTCTGAAAAGGGGGCATGATTAAAATGACTCAGTAAATGGCTTTGTCCCATTATTCTAAAATGGATTTGGAATTTCAGTAGATTGACTCATTTACCACTGATTAACATGACTATTCCTTGAACAGATAATGTAACATGTGAATTATAAGTAATTGTATACTAGGTATAGCTTCCCAATGCTGCTACTTTGAAGAGCCCCTGTTCTGTTGCCATTTGTGGGTTAAATAGACTCTAAATACACTACAAGAACTTTTATACTTCTAATAAAGGTATGAAAAGAGAGTCCCTAACAGATATTCTTAGGAAATTATTAATTTTTTGCATTAAATTTTGACAAAAATTAATAGAAATTCAAACAAAAACTTCTTGGATTTTCAGGTTTTACAAAAGGTCTGAATTTTTACTGGAAAGTAGACATCAACCAAAAAATCTGTTTTGCCAAAAAACAAATTTCTGCCAAAACCTTCCAGTTACAACATAAATTTCAACCAGTCCTAGTTCATGACACGTTTAATTCTGGGGGAGATAAATATACTGAAATGGTGACAGGATAAATATTTCCCTGGGGATCTTATATCTCTTGCTTTTGACCCCAATACAACTTTCTCCAAGGAGAAAGTTAAATACCACATGTTGTTGTTAACAACATACTTAACACTAACACTGTCAAATGAGTGCTGCTTTTATTTTTATTTCCAATTAAATGTTCCATAAAGACTTAAAGCATTTGGTTTATTAAATGGTCAAAAATTTGCACCGACACAAACTCTAGGTAGTGCCATTGAAATCCATAGGACTGCACATGGTCTAAGCCAGTAATGAATTTGATTCATTGTTTGTAGATGAAAAGCATTATGTGAATTTCAAGTATTTAATAATACTTCCTTGGGTTGACCTAAGCCCAGTGTGGACTCGTAAATCCACTTCCTTAGGTCGACCTAAGAAAAGTTAGGTCGAATTACTAAGTTCTGGTTAAGGGAAACCACTTTAAGTTGACCTAATAAGCTTGACTTTAGGTCTACTTAAAGTCGACCTTATTAAGTCAACTTAACAAAGTCAACCTAACTTTTTATAGTGTAGATATAGCCAAAGATATTGCCTCACTTTTCTTATCTCAACGAATGGATGCTTAACCAACATAAACTCCCTTTACCTTTCAGAGAATATTTCGGATTTGCCAGGTAAGGGAAGGCGGAAGAGAGTAATGTAGTCTGAAACTAGCTTTTTTGCTTGTTTTTAATTTTTTTGTCAGCACGTGTTAAAGTAGGAATACTTTATCATAGATCTCTCAGACTCAGATTAGACATTTGAACTGTCATTTTCACCTCTGATTTCCGTCAAGGTTCACAAACCTTTTTGTAGCCACTCAGTAACATATTCTGTATACCAAGATTCAAAGAAAAGGTAATGTTTCTGTTCTATGGTGGTGAGAAGCAAAGATCTGGACTCTTTGTAGTCCACAACTAGTGAGTTCAAAAGCTCCAATAAAGGACTCTTTTCTGTGACTTTTATTCTGAGCAAAATGTATTCCGTTAACAAAGAATGAGAGCTAGGGGTCTTAAAACAATTTTCATGCCAGAAACTGGACTTTGTGATATAATGAACTACTGTATTAGAAAAGGATGAAAATAATAAGATCAGGGAAATCATTTGACAGAAGAAATATAACACATCTGTATTTATGCATATGTTTTTTCTATAAGAAGATCTTTGCTTATTTTAATATACTGATCAATAGAAAAAGCCAATCCTATGATAAAAATTGGTCCCAACTCTCCCATTTCTGTGCTATGAACTGGCAGCTTTCAATTCAGATGAGACCACTAGACTCCAGGCATTTGGAAACTATCACAAAAATGGTGGATTTAGGTGCCAATTCAATCAATGGGAAAACTCAGATGCTTAAAATCTGGCAGATGCTGAAGCTCTTTGCTGAACTGAGGCCTTACTTTTAAGGGGGTGGAACTGACGGCTGATATTAAACCCTTTAGCAATAGTCAAGAGAGTAGCTTCCGCTCTTCATCGTCTCCTCCTGGGGAAGCATATTTGTTTCCTCATTTTAAAATAAAAGAGTTGCTGTTAAGTCCAAAGATACTTAAGATTTAAAGAATAGAGTAAAACATTTAAAAAAAAACAAAAAAAAACCAACTTCTTATTGGCAAATGAATCCTCACATCTTCCCAGGTTTTTAAAATGAATGCAATAATGCTTAACTTGCAAGTGCTGTGAGGCATATTGTAAAATCTGTCGAGCGGTGTGAGAGCCAGGAAGAAAGTCACTATCTAGTACAAGTACAAAGTCGTAATAGTAATATTCCTTAGACTTTCCTACCTGCTTATGAAAGTAGTCTGGTGTTAGGACATGGAATGGACTATACTGCTGCCTCACATTACCTCATACAGGCCACCTTCCATGCAAATCTCACTACTGGTACCTGCAGTTCACCTTTTAAAAGGGATCTTTCTTCTGAAAAGGAGAGAGTGGGGTGGGATAAAACAGGGAGTCTTGGAAGGAAAATGCTTTGAAATACCCAGCTCAGGATGAAACTCAGTCTATGGGTTGTTTATTGGTCATTGCTAAAAGTCACTCCAAAAAGTGGGTGAATTTTGAACACAAACCGTATGTGTGTTAAGAGTAAGGTGTGGACTCTGCCCATCTACACTGTTTATGCTGTAACTACTGAGACAAAGTCTACAATACAAGTGTGACAGCACTTTACTTATGCCTCTGTAGTGTAGAGACTTTCTAAATAGATGGAAGGGGGTTTTCCAGAGATTTAGTTAATCCACTTCAGAGAGGCAGTAGCTAGGTTGACAGAATTATTGTACTAATTTAGCTGCATCTACACTGGGGGTTAAGACAACCTAACTAAGGCTATGTACACCTGGCAGACTTGTCCCACAATAAATTGTTGTGGGACAAGCAAAGCGTTATAACTGTTATGCTTTCCCCTGTCCACACAGAAATCCTTCTTACGCAAAGGAGCGTTCACACGCTAGAGCAGTGAAATTGACAAATTTGACAGCTCTGGTGTCCCAGAGTGGCCTCAATTGGCACTCTGGGACAATTCCAGAGGCTGTCAAATGTGAAAGGAGGGTACACACAGGTTCTACTGTGGAACAGCTGTTTGGGTGGTTTACCTGTTGCGCAGCAAGAGGGCTGTTTCTGCGCAACAAGCAACATTTGTGTGTGTATGTTCACAGTCTTATCGCGCGGTAAGGCTGTAGAGTGTGTAAGGCCTTAAGCACTCAGTGTGCAAAATTTTTCACAGCCCTGAGTGAAGTCGTTAGGTCAATTTAATTTAAGTATAGATCAGGCCTGAGTAATGGCTTTTATGTCTTGTGAAACAGAGCAAGAGAAATTAGACTAGCTCCACTAGCTTATCTTGAGGCAGGACGCACATTTGAAATACAGCTATTAGTAACTAGACTTATAAAATCTGTAAACTTATTGGTTAGTCATCAAATATTTAATCTCCTCTGAGCCTGTGGAGGCCTTTTTCATGAGTTTTTTTTGGAAGCTTTTCTAAAATATCTGCACTAGAGAACAGTGTTGTCAAGGATCTCACAAACACTAGCAGTAAGAATGTACTGACCCTTTGATGTCATTTTAGGAAGTATTGCTTTCAGGTCAAGGTTTCCAAAGAGGGTAAAAGCTATATAGCAGTATGCATGTGGTAAGAGAGAGAACAAGTAGTCAACAATGCTCCTAAAGCATAGGCTTTTTGAAAATCTAAGCTAAGTATGTGCATTGTCTCTCTATTGCAAACTAGATGAAAAAATGTAGGAAGTATGATGCTGTCATCCTATTATTTAATAGGAGTCTCTTTCGGAAATCTTATGTTTTTGGTCAAACTACTTTTGATTTTTTTTTTTTTTTTTAACTCACTGCCATTCCTAATCAGACCTCAGTAGTTTCATACTGCTAATTTTCTTTTTAATCGTATTTTTTTCTTTCATTACATTTACTGTTTGTTATAGTCAGCTTGCTGGTGACATCAGACTTGCAACAAATGACTTTTAAAAAAAAACAAACAAACCCCAAAACCTCAGTTTTGAAACAATTGTTTTAAAGGAATAAAACCAGACACACAACTACATGGACATCACACACAAATAAAAGGAAAATAAATTCTCAAGAAGTGAAAATTAAAACAATAGAATAGAAATTAAGTGGTAGATGGTAGTGAATAAACTAGAGGTAATAGAGTAGAATAAAATCCATGAAAAAAAATAGTGATGAAACACCTACAGGTTTTTCTTTGTGTTTGGAGGGGGGAGACGGGAAGAGACTAATAGGATTGCCTGGAATTAAAAAGTCAAAATATACTAGAAAGAAATGTTTATTAAATTAGTAAAGAAGCACTATTCTAATTTCCTTCAATATGGCAAGAAATACAAAGGTATATTTTATATTGGAATTGATACAGGATTGGTTTTACTCAGTCTATCAATGTACCATGATAAACTAAGCTTAACTGGCAGCTTCTTTGCACAACTTTCACATCGTTTCTTTGGTCTTTACCCATTTTCAACGGTCTTATTACCCAGTCCATGCTACCATTCTAATTTTTAGAAATCAGAGGGGAATATCAAAGGTTTGCTTCCCTTAACACTTGAAAGTCAAAGTATAAATGAACACTGGGTGGTGAGAAACTCTGCAATCTATAGACTATTTAAATTAATTAATATGGATACTTCATACTGCAACTTCAGCATGTAAATTAAGATGTTCAGCATGTACTTACTAAAAGGCATGGTTCCTGTTATTCATTTCCGGTGATAGGTTGTAAACTCTTCCTTTTCTGATTTCTTTGAGCAACTCCTCAGTCTTTTTTTTTTTTTTTTTTTAAATAAATTCTTGTGGTCTGTAAGGGCCTGATCCATACACATAGAGGTCAATGGAAACAGTTTATGAGAACAACAGCTGCTGGGCACTTCTGAAAATCTTGCTGTTTCATTGTGGTGCCTAAATGGGAGCTAAGCTCTTTGGGAAATCTAGCCATGTGAGCCCAATCTCACTTTCATTAAACGTCAATGAAAATACTCCAGTTCCCTTGAATAGGAGATAGATTTGGCCCTCAGCTAATTATCTACATAGTTCTGAGGCTTTAATCCATGAGGCTCCTTTCATTTACCTTGTCATCCTAGGACCCAACTATATGAGACCCTACTCCTTTGAAAACAATGGAGAGTAATGAAAGGTGCTCACAATGTCAAGTGGTGAATCAGACGATAAAGACATCACTTCTTAACTCTAAACAGTGTTCTATATTTTTGTTTTTAATTGCTTATAATTTTTATTTGGCAGACTTTAAACAGATGCAAGAAAAATACCTTTATTATATTTCAATTGAAAAATCAGTCTCTGGACAATTTTAAGTGTAAGGACTGATTAGGAAAAGAAGCAATTCTCAATTCCATTTATTACTGCAACAAAGACTAAAGTTTAGAAATATTTTTTGGTGGAGCAAAATGTCTATATTTCTCAAGTTTCTCTTTCTTTTGTTTTGCCTGTTCTCCCCCCCCCCCCCCCCTATATTTTATGTCTGTAGGAAACTACTATTCTTGCCTCTGATAATCATCTGTGAGATTTTCCATCATGGAAATAACTCATTTCCTGATGTGATGCATCATATTAGGGGCTCCCTCAGCTTTCAAAATTCTACCAAAGCACAGTGTGCTGCTATCTGAAAGGTTCTTGCAATGAGCTCTAGATGTTACATTTTATCATAAAATCAGGGACAAAATGAGATCAATATGGAACAGAAGAAAATTTATATCGAAAGTGGATGACTCCCTTCCCCCCACCCCCCGCGATATGTTCTGTTGGTAATGCCCTGCCATTAGAACATTTCTGACTGTACTAATTTGGTGAAATATGTCATAGAGGTACAGAAACATAGGATTCAGTTCTGCAACTCTGATTTGTGTTGCACAGCATTTACACAAGTAGCTCCACTGATTTCCGTTGGACTACTTACAGGAGTGGTTACGTCTACATTGTAATTACACACCTGAGGCTGGCTCATTGCAACTGACTGTGGCTCAAGCTAAGGAATGTTTAATCGTGGTGTAGTCATTTGGACTTCATGGGGTCCCAAGGTTTGGGCTCCAGGTCAAGCCCCAACATTTACAGACTGAGTCTGCTAGCATGGGCCGGCTACAGGTTTTTAATTGCAGTGTAGACATGCCCACTCGTGCAAGTAGTCTCTCTATAATCACTATCCATTTTGTGAATCAAGCCTTCTGAAATACATAAAACTTAAAAGTCCTTACCAGTAAAGAGTTGTTCCACTCAAAGAACACTTTCTGCTGCATTGCCCAGTCTAGTTTTAAACATTTCAATATATTATGTTGCACTTTTAATAAAACATAGCAAAGTCCTTCAACATCATCTTTGGTCTCCAAGTGAAAATACATCTGGGATTCCTATATCTTACTTTGATTGTGGAATACCCTATAATATTAGTCACATGGAGAAGAACTATGAAAATAATGTATACATTTAATTCACTACTAAATTAGTTTATTTTTCTGATTAACTCTTTTTCATTGTTAAACAGTTCAAGATCATTAGGGGTTTAGCCTTAGAAAACAAGATTGCACAGTATTTCAGAACCCATAATTTCTTTGCCAGTATCTTGCACAGCAGGATGACAATTATTAACACTATATTTCTCAAAACTGTTTGTGCAAACCTATTATTCATGCAGCGTTACAACTGAGTTAACTTTCAGGAAAAAATGGCTTGAAAGAGGTCTTGGGCTGGTCTGTTTATGAACATGGCCTTTTCTCTTATTTCTAATTAGTGTGAAATGGTTCCAAACAGGAATCAGCACTGCAGAAGACTGTGCTGCACAAAGCCACCCTTGTTAACGGACACAGGGAACAGTTTGTTTTGCTGAATAAACAACTGCGTCATAATGCCTTTTCAAAAGGAATACAATCCGTTTTGCCAGCTGCCCTCTAAATGTTGAATGTTGTTGATGTGCATCTGGATATCTTTTCTGCAGATTATATATCCTTATTCTTGCTTAGAATGCCCTAGATTAATTTAGTGATAGATTTATGCCTAAATATGTTTTAATAAGTCATTTTTTGGGGGGGGGGGCTTGCTTGTTTGGCAAGGTTAATTCATATATAATAGGTCACTTTTCCTTCTAAGTCTCATCTTTTGAGCTACTAAAGTTAGTCTGGCTACAATAATTCTAGGGTACCCTCATTCTGAGTTGGTGTATAGAACATATTAGCTCAGGTCTTGGCATTGTCTCATATGAAATCAAATTTAGTAGCATAAAAAGTATTGACTTGCACTGCTTCAAAATGTGAACTGAGAGATTTTTATGGTAAAACTAAAAGAAACAAGGATCTGCATTTTTAAGATGATAAATATTTTTCACAGTCAGACATGATCTAGATCATTAAAAGGAGTGCATGTTTTTAATAAACATCACAAAATCTGAAATATGAATAGGTGGATTTTATAACAAACTGTTCTCCTGTTCATTCTTTGTGTCTGACTCTGAGCTGATGTCCATATCAGTGTAAAAAGGTGCAACAGTCACTATTATTTGTGCAAATTCTTTTTTTGACCATCTATATCTGGTGATGGCAGTCACAAACTAACGGTGCAACCTTTCAAGTCTAAATATAGACTTATTGGTAAATGTCAGTAAACGTCAATTTCACAGTAGACATGCAAACCAATGAAACATATTTGCATTGATGATGATAGATACTTATGGAGAGGAAAAGTAAGAAATTATACTTGAGAACTTTAGTTTGATTTAAGGATATTTATTTGGTATATTTGCCAAGTGGCATTGACAATTTGTATATTTTGAGATGTGGTGGTGACAATTCATGTTTAACAGTTTATAAAGCTTTAATTTTTTCACAACTGTTAAAATATAAATTGATATTTATTTTCAAGCATTTTTTACTTTTATATGTTAATTACCAACCTTCCTCCGCCCCCCCCCCCCCACAACCAACAATTTTAGCCAAGTTTAACTATAGACTGTGGATATTAGGTATTAAAATTTTCTCAGTAATGTGGGATCATTTTTAAGCATAAAATAGGGACTAGAGACAGGACCTAAATAAAGCCCAAAGTCCATACTATTTATTGAAGACCTCTTTAGTCCCTAGTCTTGAAAGTAGCTGTGTATCAGGAAAAGCTAGGATTGCTCCATAGTCCTGGTGTTGATAACTTTTTGAATTTTTGTGTGCTCTCAAATGTGCCTCACTTAGGGTTCAATTTTGTTTCTATTGACATCAATGGGATTCTTCCCATTATGTTACATGGAAGCAGGAACATGCTGATAGAATACATGATGATGCAATATACAACCCTTCAAGGTTGTGTCAGTTCAAAGGTAGATTTCAGAGCAAGAAAAGGAAGTGGCCACTGGACTTTTGGATGACCTTGTACCCCATGAATATTTTAAGTCATGGATTTTTCACTCCAGTAACAAGATCAAATGGCACTGGGCCATTGTCTTTGGATGGACCATCTCATCATTAATTTGAAGTGAATTCTAGTTTTGGGGAGGATGATTTTCATGTTCAGAGCAACACAGATGGTGCTTTTAATAGACTAATAGTTGAGAAAAATGTTCATATGTACACTTATATGTATGCAAAAGTGTTTGTAGGCAGACAGGAACAATAGATTAGTGATTAGAGTGCTAGCCTGGGATTTGGGAGACCCAGATTCAACTCCCTTCTTTGCTACAGTAGGCTGCCTGTGTGATCTTGGGTGAGCCACTTAGTCTTTCAGTACCTCAGTTCCTGAATTGTAAAATGGGAGAGATAGCACTTCCCCACTTCACATGTATGTTGTGAAGTTAAATGTATTAAAATGATTGTGAGGTAATCAGGTACAGAGCTATATAATTACCGAAGATACACATTTTCTCTGTTTATGCTATCTTAATAACCAAATACGATCATCTTGCTTGTCCTGCATAAGTGAAAATTGTATAATTTAAAAGTACCTCCAAATGATTTATATATTCCCCTCCTCCCATTTTCTCTAAGTTTTGTATTCATAAATGTTCTTTTCTTCTCTAAGATAGTTTTCCTAAGTTTTGGAAATTTCTGCCCCACCCACCTTGTGGATTTTTTCCATTTCTCTATGGCACCAGCCAAGCTTCACTAGGTACAGCTACACTAACCAAGTGGAACTAGAGAGAGTTTCAGTGGAATTTAAATGGTAGTGTCACAGAACGTGATTTTGCCATTAAATAGAGATAAGGTTAGAGCTATTTAAGGTGCAACTTGTAAGACTACTGAAAGGGAAATGTTGCTGTTCTCAGATTTATATTTCTTCTTAGAATCTTGGTATTTTCATTAGTATTCTATCATATAACATCTAAAATGCAGTTCAAAAGACACAACATTTTGCTTTTCTGGTCACTTTGAAAGGTAGCTACACAAATTTATGTAGAATAGAAGTTTTGGAAAAATTGGAATTAAGATTTAGACATAACTTGTCACTGTTCATTTGAGAAAAAAATTAATACATCAATTGCTTCCCTTCCATTCGTTCCAGCACCAGGGTATAGTATGCCTGGAGCTTACCATTTCAAAGTCTTGCTAATGTAAAGTGTGTTGTTCATTTACTTTTTGCATTAAAAGAGAGAAAGTTAAGCACTAGATATTTTTAACACTGTCACAGTGGAGGGGTCAGAGATGAGAGATACTTCCACCTAATGCTCCTCCCTATACCATATAGTTCCCTTACCTGTAGTTAGCCTAATTAAATTGAATAGGGGACTGTTCTTAATTGGTTCCCTGCTCTATTAAGTAATGCAGATTACACAATTTAAGAAATCTGCATTTCTTGGAATCTAAGCTACCAGCACAGTACTCTTTTTCTTTCCCTTTAAAAGTGTGTGAGTTTAAGGCTTCTGAAAGTTGTCATGCTGACAGCTGTTGCAATTGTTGCTTCTTTGCCATATTTGTAGGGGCAAGGTCCCTACACTGCCCCACTGATGTATTTATGACAGCCCAGAGGTGAAATAACCAAAGTGATGAGAGTGCTGCCTTCATGACCACTCTGTTCTTAAGGCAAGGGTAAAATTTAACATTAAGTGTGGTGTTTGATTCTGTGGTATGGATACCAATGCACTGGTAGTTGGACAGAAAATCACCAACTCTAGGCAACCAAGCAGTCATCGGACAGAACTTTTGATAACTAGCATCATCATTCTTAGAACAATAGCCTTGGTCAACCATGTAATAACTTAGATGGCGGTCATCGAATCAAAGAATTTGGAAATGGAAAAGACTTAGTGGTATTAGATAATTTAGTTCAACAGCTGTTAATGCAGTAGTGTTCCCTATAGAATTTTTTTTCAGTGTTTTGGCCAATCTGGTTTTAAATATCTCAGACAATGACATTTCCTCCATATGTCACAGTGAGAATTTGATGTTTATAATAGCTTGCTTTGAATACTTTAAGGGAAAAAAATCCAAAAGCTTTTTGTTTGGCATTTGATATAACTATTAAATAGAGGATGGCATTTTGGCCCATGCCTGGAGGAAAAAGTCTTTTCAAAGTGTAACAGAGCCATGGGAGTGCTGGAGGGCAAGTATATTAGCCTCAGGCTCAGCAAAGCCCTGTTCCCGATGTAGCTAGGGCAGGGCTGCTTTGAGCCAATCAAGGCACCTGACTCCAATGAAGAAGCCTGGAGTCGGTTGGAGCAGCTGACTCCAATTAAGAGTAGCAGTTAAAAGGCCCCTATTGCTGCCAGCTGGAGAGGGGGTTTGGGTGTGGTGTTTGGAGGTGGAGATAGGAGCAGAGTTTGGTGTGTGGATGAGAACAGGGTGATGAAGAGTGGAGATCTGACCAGTAGCTGTTTATTGACAACACCTAAGTGGTACAGGAAGGCAGGGCAAGTTTGCCCAGATGGTCCTTAGGGCCTCAGGCCCAGCGGCCTGTGGGGTGGAGAACCCAGTCTCAGGGCTGGAGGGTTGGGGATCCATAGTGCTGGGGGTTTGGAGTGGGAGAACTGTACCTCAGCTGGCTGCCACAACCCGAAGAGCAGCACCCATGGAGAAATGAGTGCTTGGTTTGGTTTCTACCTCGCTGCCTGTCTTCAAAGCTGTGATACACGTGGGATGAGCTCTTGGTATTCTGCTGCCCATAGAAAATTTCAGACCTTTTTCCTTTCATCTTTCTAATCTCTTCCTCTTCTTTATTCTAGGGACTCCATTTCCTTCCTCCGTCTAGTCACCTCTCTCTTATGCTCTAAATTGCTCAGTCATTTTACTCCCAGTTTTTTGTCTTCTCATCCTTCCTCATTTCTTTCTCTTTGCTCTGAGAGCTTAGTACACCTCTATTGAAGTGCCACATGTGTCACTCACCATAAAAGTTTCCTGTTTTCCTTGGTTTTGAAATACAAATTTCCCCTTCCTTCCTCCCAAATTGATGTTGTTTGTTCTACTCTTTTTCAAATAAATAGGACCTTCCATTGTACTTGTTTTCTCTCTTAATCACTTAAGCTCACCTTTGCTCCTTCACTTCTTCTGCTCCACATTCCTTTTGATCATCTCTCTGTGAGCACACTTTGCTTTCTCAGGCTGCATTACCATTACACAGAGGAACAGGAACTGGTCTGCAAATACTGTAGAAGCAGCTATTGGTGAGCTGGGGATAAAGAAGGGATATATGAGCAGGAAACCATGGGGTTATGTCTCAACAGCAACAGTGTATGGAGGGAGAAGTCTGAATCCCAATGCAGGAAGATGGGAGCAGATATCCATCCATTAGTAAAAAGAAATGGGTGTGCAGATTGTTGAGGAAAGGAAGAGAAGGAACAGGTGGACTACCAGCCAAGAAGAGAGAGAGATCCTAAGTGAAGTAGGGAAGAAAAAGGGGGATTCCTCAAAAAGAAAGGAGGAAGGAAAGAGAGGCAGAAGAGAAAGAGGGAGAGGGCTGCATGTGTGTGTGCATACACAAAATGTGTCTCAATCTGCAGTGAATGCAATTGTATAAAAAAATGTACTGCAGGTGTGTGTCCAAATGCAGTTTGAATGACTAGCAATTTGGATGCACAGCAATTAAATTTATTTCTACAATTGTGTAAATCAGTGCACAATTTAAGGTTCATATTTGCACATGCATTTCTAAAACTTGGTGCCTACTTAAATGTGTTAAAAATGTTGCCCATGGAGTGTACCAAAAATGCCATGTACCATTCCACTTGATATCTTTTATAACTTTTTTTTTTATAATCAAGAAGCCTCATGCATTTCCTGCCTATAAAATATCTTACAAGTATGTAACATGTAAAGGTACCATATTGCCTTTTGTGTCCCTGTTAGTGATTTGGGTTCTTGTCATTATTTCAATAGAGAAATGTTTTAAAAAAATCTAATGGTTAGGATTAGTTTCTGAGTTTCTTTACTAAGTTGACAAAATTTGAAGAGATTTCTGAAGAAAAGGTTTCTCAATCTGATATCATTACTATACAATGGTCTTTTTATTTCATCTGGTATTACAGAATTGTTAATGATATAACTCTGAATAGATATGGTATCGTGAATCTTATTTCAGTGGAGGGCAAGTTAAAACACACTGATCTTCATGCAGTTTTAAGAAGCAAAAGTATCGGGAGTGGCGAAAGGAAGACATTTGTTTTTGTTACAGACCAAAGGATTCTCTTCTGCTAATAAAATTACCTATTAAATTCACATTTGTATTGTATTATTACAAAAATGTATAGTCAATTCAATAACATCACCCTCAGAAAAGAATTTGACAGCATTAGAGCAGTAAGAGCTCATCAGTTACACCAGACATGTAGTGCACCATTGTGTTAAAGAATGACTTAATAATGCTCAGATTTAAATAGCTTCTTTCGATGATTAATAAGTTTTAAATACTCGGTATCTTGACTGAAATGAGTAAGTATACTGAACAAAAGGTGTCTATGAGGTGAGAAGGAAATGTGAACTCATAAGAACTGATCCCAATGTATTTTACAATTTTTTAATTAGGAATAAAAACCTGCAAATACTATAGCATGGTTAAAAATTTACTTCCCAATCTTTTACCCTAAATATCCTTTTCCTCTTTTCAGTCACTCTTGATACCACTGTTCCTCTCATCACCTAAGCTGACTTTGGAGGCATCTTTGAGCTTGTTTACACTGAAAATGCTGTATTGATCCCCACGGATCAACGCAGTGGGATCAATTGAGTGGCTAGTGTAGACCCACTCAATCGATCCTGGAAGTGCTCTCCCATCGACTCAGTAACCCCACTCCTCCAAGTGGAGTAATGCTAAATGAAAGGGAGAGCACTTCAAGTCAACACAGCTGAATAAAGATCACTGAGGTAAGTGAGAATAACTAAGTTGACGGGAGGTACGCATTCTGCAGCAGGCAGATTGCATCTCTCCCATCGACTTAGGCCTTTGCCTCTTCTCTCCTTCTTCCCTCATACCGGGGCCCTTTGTCCTCTCAATAATGACTGGTAGGACAATCGTCCACATTCACATAACATAAATGAAGTGAAAGGTTAACTACTTCTGTATGTCTTACTCCACTCCCTTCCTCTCCCTTCCTCCCACAGCCTCCAGATAACCCAAAATGCAGTTGTCAACATCCTGTTCCTTTCATTTGATCATGTCTGTACTGAGAACCACAACTCCATAACGTATGAAAATAAAATAAAATAACTCCATGGGTATGGAGAGAGAAATCACTTAATAATACTCAATGCACATTTATCTCAGTAGATGCTTTCAATATACTGTTTATTACAATAAAACTACAAACAAAATATTTCAAGTTCAATCCTCACTTTGCTTTTACTTTCTGTGGCTTCTGTAGCTATCTATGATTCCGTTTGCTTTGTACTGACACTTGAAGTGTCAGAATTTTCCTGTCTGTGTGATAATAAATTGGACTACGAGCAGACTTAACATGGAGGACCATTAAAGAGTGAGATGTACTCTGCTTTCTTTCCGATGGAGGAATATTTTTCCTTGTCCTCCTTACCCTAAAATAAAAGCAGACAGAAAGTACCTGTTTTGCTCTTTCTCTATGGAAACACTTTCCTGTTAACATATTTTTATCCAGCACTTGTCTAATCAGTTGTGCTACATTATATGCAATCATATTGAATGGAATAGTAAAAGAATTTGTGCAAGGGATAGAAGTAAAAGGACTTAACTAAGCTGCTGCAGGCCTAAAATAAATGGCAAGTGAAAAATCAGGCCCCCAGGGTGCTATTCAAAAGACATTTGCTGGGAAACTAATTTGGTAGCCTTGTGCCATATGAATTATAGTCCTGATTTACACATGTGCGCTGTCTAACAAACTCAAATTGCTTATTACACAAATTATTCTGCTCACAACATAGAATGCATTTTCAGTTTGTCCCATCATTAAAGGATAGAAATGTCTCTATTTTCTTTGAAGAGCGAGTGAGATACACGTTTATGGAATGACTACCTTATCCAAGAATAATTTGGTGCTTATGGAGGCTCTAAATAATTACATACAGGGTAGAGCCTTTCCTATTCTTAACATTTGTTAGATATTTTAAGAAATGGAAGAGTTTGTGCTTCTCGTCTTAATTTTTAGAGGAGACGGTATGCTTCAGTTTTTAGAAAGTGTGAGCCAGATTAATCACTGTACTGCTTTAACTTGTGATCCTACTGCCATACTCCTTATCCCTGGGGACTAAGAGTACTTGACCACTTCTCTTCCCTTCAAACCCTTGGCATGTCCTGGGAATGTATTCTGTGCCGAGGACTGCTGTGTGTAATTTTGGGTTTGTCCAGATCTAGTAGAACTGGCTCAGTCTGGCAGGGAAAGGAGATGTTCCACACAGGGGGATTTCATCAGAGGCCTATACAGTGCTTTTGGGGCCTCACTGCATATATGTTTATGGTATATATGGACTACAGAGCATCCATGATTTATATCCTATGGCTTTTACATTAAGGGAAGTGAGAGGATGATCAGGCCCAACTTACTTAGTTGGCCTTTTCAGCTGGTCTATAGCCATGTGTCTCCTTTTTATGATAGGGTTGTATGTCTTCCTTCATTTTCTCTTTTGTCTCTGCTCCTCCTTACTATTTAGTTATTTGGTGAATTTCAGTAAAAACAGAAGGTTTAGAAACAGAGATTAGAGGATTTTTCTGTTTATCCCAAGGTCAAGATTAGGTGGTTCTATTTTGCCCTCTGGAGCTGGCTGGCTATAAACTACAGTAAGGTGACAAGAATTCTTTGTTTGTTATCCTGATTCTTGTATATTACCGCCTGGGCATCTGATTAGAGACTTCTTCTAGTACAAGTCTGCTCTGTCTTCCTTCAGTTCTTCCATTTTCTTGTCAAACAGAACAACTCCAAATGCAACAATTTATTATAACTTGTTTGTAAACTTGGACTCCGTCTTGAAATCTTCACAACACTCATGACTTCCTTCTGCTATCTGCAAGATCTCGATGGGTTCTTTTTTTCCCCAAATACACCCAGAGTGATCAGAGCTATCCTCCCCTTTTTTTGCACCCTCTTCTTTCCCCATGCTCTCTAATGCCCTATCCTCCTCCTTCCCTCTCAAAATGCACAGGTTTCTTGCTTGCTTTCTCCCTCGGACCCCTCCAAAGTCCTATTGCCTCTGATTTTCTGTGTCCTCATTCTTGTACTCCTTTCCCCATTTTTAAAAAATGAAAACAATGAATAAAACTGGACCCAGAACAGATCCCTGCAGGACTCCAGACAATGTGCCCTTTTAACTCAGTTGCGAGCCATTGGTAACTATTCCCTGAGTACAAGCCAATTGTGCTCCCTATTATAGTTTTAGTCTAGGCTATGTTTGTCTAGTTTGTTTATGAGTTGGTCGTGTGAGACCTTATCAAAAGCCATATAAAGTTGAGAGATATAACACCTTCTATTCTCTCCCCCTCCCCCCAAAATTCACTCTGTCAGTGTTGGGTTGTTTTGACACGATTTGTTGTTGACAAATCCATGCTTATAGTTATGCTCCCAAATTGATTGCTTAATTATTTACTCCATTATCTTTCTGGGTACTGAAGTTATAGGCCGGTCCGCTTAATGTCTCTGGGTTGTCCTTATTTCCCTTTTTACAATATATTTTCCCTTTTCCAGTCCTCAGGCATCTCTTGTCCATCTGGAGTTCGCAGAAATAATCACTAATGGCTCAGACATCTCTTCAGCCAGTTCCTTAAGTAATCTAGTATGTACTTCATCAGGTCCTGTCTACTTGTGGGCATCTAGCTTAGGCTATGTCTACACTAGAAAAGTTAAGTTGACTTTTGTTAAGTCGACTTTAAGTGTTGCCACTTGTTAAGTCGACTTTAACAAGGTCGATTTTAAGTCGACTTAAAGTCAACCTTATTAAAGTCGACTTAACAAAAGTCAATGTAACTTTTCTAGTGTAGACATAGTCTAAGTTATTTCTATGAGATCCAGGTGGATAAGAGAGATGCCTGAGGACTGGAAAAGGAAGGGTTAGGTCAACCTAAAGAGGCTTAAGTCGACCTAATGAGTGGTAGTTATAAAGTCGACTTAAGCTTTCATTAAGTCGACTTAAGGAATTTCTTAAGTCGACTTAATGAAAGCCTATTGTGGACATGGCTTAATTTAAATCGACTTAAGCCTCCTTAAGTTGACTTAAATTGCCAATGTAGACATAGCCCTCGTGTAGTCACAGGCTTTATCTTTCTTACCCATACTGTAAATTTTCCATGTTTTAGCATCTGATGAAGTGGGATTTTCTCCCATGAAAGCTCATGTGAAAAATACATTTTTAGTGTTTAAAAATATCACAGGACTCCTGGCTTGTTTTTGCTGAAGTAGGCTAACGCAGCTACCCCTTTAGAACTTGCTAACTTGTCAAAGTAATTCTTAACTTGTTCTTTTCTTGTTTTAATCTCAAAATTTACCCAATTTACAATGATGTTCTCTGTTCGTCATCCAATGACTACTAACTTTTTTGGTGAAAACTAAAACGAAAAAGTCATTTTACACTTTAGCAGTTGTTGCGTTTACTGTTATTGTCTTTCCTTCCTCATTTAGTCATGGATCTACTCTGTCTCTGGTCTTCCTCTTGCCTATATATTTATAAAATGTTTTCTTGTTACTCTTTATATCCCTAGCTAGTTTAGTCTCATTTAAGTCTGAGGTTTTTCCGGTTTTTGTCCCTACATGCTTGCTTCCCAACCCCTGTTCTCTCATACTCATCCTTTTAATTTGAGCTAGTTTTCACTTCTTGTTTGACAATTTTTTTAATTTTTAGGTCATTGATTAAGTCTGTGTGGCCTTGTACCATACTTGTCATCACTCCAAAGCATTGGTATAATTTTGATGATGTCCTTAATAACATATCTTGATAAGATTGTCAACTTCTCTGATTAGTCTTTCCCTTAGTCTTGCTTCCCATGAGACTTTACCTACCAATTCTCTGAGTTTGCTAAAGTCTGTCGTCTTGAAATCCCATTTTCTTTTTTCTGTTGTTTTCCCTCCTATCATTGCTTAGAATCAGGAACTCATCATTTCATGACTCAAGCTGATTTCCTCTGTCTTATTCTCAACTAGTTCCTGCCTGTTTGTCAGAATCCAGTTCAGAATAGCCTCCCCCTAATCATTTTCTCAAATCTTCTGTAATAAAAAGTTTTTTCCAATGTATTCCAAGAGCTTTTTGTATAATCTGTTCCCTGCTGGAGCGTTTTCCCAACAGATACCTGGTTAGTTGAAGTCCTCTCACCATCAATTCCTGTGTTTTGAATGATTTTGTTAGTTTTTTAAAAAGTCTCATTTGTCTTGTCTTCCTAACTAGGGGGCCTATAATAGACCCCCTACTATGACATCACTCTTGTGTTTTACCCCTTTTATCCTTATCCATAGACTTCCATCAGGTCTTCATCCAAACTCAACCTCACTGCAACTTTACACATTTTTGATATTCAAGGCACTATCTCCTCACTTTTTTTCCTGTCTGTCCTTCATGAGATCAGGCTTCTATACCAATATTTCAGTCATGAAACTTATTCTACCAAGTATCTGTAATGTCGGTTATATCATAATTGTGATTATTCACTATTATTTCTAGTTCTTCCTGTTTATTCCCTGTACTTCTTGCATTAGCATGTAGATATCTAAGATGTTTGTTTAGATTTCCCCTGATTATATAGATTATGTACTCTCTTGTTTCTCTTCGTACATACTGTGATATCCCATATTCCTCCCAGATGTCAGTCCTTCACTTACATCTCCATGTTTAGGGCTTATTTGTGGGCTTTTGTATACTGCCCCCATCAACCGTAGTTTTAAAGCCTGCCTCACTAGGTTACCCTATCCGTACCTGAAGATGGTTTTATTTTTTTAATTTAAAATTAACATTAAACAAAACAAATAGTGAAACTCCTCCTCCACCAAGTGATGGCAGTGAGAGAAAAGTCATGGAATGGAGGAAAGTGTGTGTAGTGGGAGTGAGGGGGAGGGGAGGGAGGAACTTTTATAAAACATCAATAAATTGAGATTACAAAATTAGCAAAAAAAATCTTTAGGAAAAATAAAAGCTTTTAATGAAAATTTCTGGTTTAGAATTACAATAACTTGTCCTTGGAAATGTCAAATGAAAAATTTGAATCATTTTTAACTGTTTTCTTTTTTAACCTCCCTTTCTGGGCTGCCTGTCCTGATGGTTCTCTTTTTTACAGTACCCAGGATGTACTCTATACAGCTGTAATATACATAATACATCAATATCATCTTTGAACCAAATATTCAGGAAATGTCAGAACGAGTAAGGGTAACCCTGTAACGTTATAGTGCAATGAGACCTATTATCTGTAAAATGAATGGACTAGTAATGAAGCATAATCTGACAGATGATGGCAGGGGCTTGGACTAAGAAAGCTGATTCTTGAATTAAAAAAAAAATCACACAATCCTGCTTCAATAATAGCAATTAATCAACAGGGCCTCCTATTTAATCTGATTTAAACCCTTCTTTTATGAAACATCAGAAAGCAAACTCCAGAACAAAATCTGAATGAGCAAGGTAAGATGGGAGGCCTAGAAACCCTATGTCCCTCCCAAACCTAACATACAAATGATACTCTTACAAGAGTGTAAATTACAGTAACATTGCTGGCTTCAAGGGATTTTACACTGAACTTGAACTACTGTAAATTACAGTAGGAATTGACCCTATGATTCCATGAGCAGTGTAACTTTTCAGCAGTCAGATAAATATGACTGAGCCAAATAAAGGTTACAACAAGTTTCTGAACTCTGTCTAATCATTATATGGGTTTTTATATCTATATAAACACCATGGTTAAAATTTACAGCATGTCCTTGTGCATGGTTTTATGTTGTTCCATGAAAGCATTTTGCTTCATATATTATAACGCAGAAACACATTTTACTTCTTCATCTTAGTGCCTATTACAAATGCTGAGTAAAACTGCTGCATACAGCAAAATGTGTGGACTTGCATAATACGAACCCCATGACAAAATGAGTTGGGATTAGCAATTTCCATTAGTGCTTAGTGTCGGAAAATCTTAGCCGCCAGTGCCCAAGATATAATTCCACTTCATAATGTGGACAGATAATCATAAATTAATCAGTAGCTCACAACAAGGCATGTGCTACCAAGCAGTGTAAGTTGAATCTTAGATGACTGGAATTTACATTCACCCAAAAGTTCAGGTGCTTAAGGGAAAAATCTAAATCACTCCTATCTTCAGAGCAGGATTGAAAAATCTCACAAAAGAGGCTTTCTTGTGATATTTCAAGCAAAGGAATGTAAAAAATAAAACAATGGGGGAAAATAACTTCTGTGAACTTCAAAGATGTTTTTTTTTTTTTTGGGAGAGGAGGTGTTGATTCAAAACGTGGATGAAGACTTGGGAATTCCTGTTTTTCTCCAAACTGTTTTACTCACGCATATTTCCATACTATTTTGATGTGTTACAAAATACAAGGCAAAACATTCAAAGTCAAATTCTAATCTCATTTACTTCCATGCAATCCCACTTAAGCCAGTGGGGTTGGCATACTTGTATAGTAAATAATTTGTCCCTGATTATTTCTGCATATCTGAAAATTAGAGTGACCCCAGTTCTGTGCTGTCTTAAGCAATGCTGCAAGTTCGGAATCTGGTATAAGTTGGTCCAACAAGTGGTAAAGTAGAATTAATTTTACCTCTGGACTCTAAATCCACTTGCAAGTAAGGAAACAAAGGAAGGGAAAAGTCTGTACCAGAAGAAGGGGGCATTGCCAGCCAAAAAAGAACTGTCTAGAGAAAAGTGACACTTTAGAGAAAAGTTATTAGCAGAGTATAAATAGGTCACTCAGTCCCCTTAGTTTAACTTGCACCACATAATATTAAACATGGCCAGCTCTCTTGGCAGTTCACATAGTGTCACAGACCCTCCCACCCAGTATTCTGGAGAAGTGTTCTGTCAGAATCATAGAATCATAGGGTTGGAAGGGACCTCACGAGGTCATCTAGTCCAACCCCCTGCTAAAAAGCAGGACCACTCCCCCTAAATTATCCCAGCCAGAGTTTTGTCTAACCGAGCCTTAAAAATCTCCAAAGATGAAGATTCTACCACCTCCCTAGATAGCCCATTCCAATGCTTCACCACCCTCCTAGTGAGAAAGTTTTTCCTAATATCCAACCTTGACCTCCCCAGCTGTAATTTGAAACCATTGCTCCTTGTTCTGTCCTCTGTTACCCTCGAGAACAGCCTAGCTCCCTCCTCTTTGGAGCAACCCTTCAAGTAGTTGAAGGTTGCTATCAAATCTCCCCTCAGTCTTCTCTTCTGTAGACTAAATAAGCCTAGTTCCTTCAGTCTCTCCTCATAAGTCATGTGCCCCAGCCCCCTAATCATTTTTGTTGCCCTCCGCTGGACTCTCTCTAATTTGTCCACATCCTTTCTGTAGTGGGGAGCCCAAAACTGGACACAGTACTCCAGATGCGGCCTGACCAGTGTCGAATAGAGGGGAATTATCACATCCCTCGATCTGCTGGCAATACTCCTACTGATGCAGCCTAATATGCCATTGGCCTTTTTGGCAACAAGGGCACACTGTTGGCTCATATTCATCTTCCCGTCCACCATAACTCCAAGGTCCTTTTCTACAGCGCTGCTACTTAGCCGATCGGTCCCCAGCCTGTAGCAGTGCATGGGATTTTTCCGTCCTAAGTGCAGGACTTTGCACTTGTCTTTGTTGAACCTCATGAGGTTTCTTTCGGCCCAGTGTTCCAATTTGTCCAAGTCTCTCTGGATCCTGTCCCTGCCCTCCAGAGTATCTACCATTCCCCCCAACTTGGTGTCATCCGCAAACTTACTAAGCACGCAGTCTATTCCATCATCAAGATCATTAATGAAGATGTTGAATAGAACCGGCCCCAGGACCGACCCCTGGGGCACTCCACTCGTTACCGGTTGCCAACCAGACATCGAGCCATTGATTCCTACCTGCTGAGCCCGTTGATCTAACCAGTTTTCGATCCACCTTACGGTCCACTCGTCCAACCCATACTTCCTTAACTTGCCAACGAGAATGCTGTGGGAAACCGTATCAAAAGCCTTGCTAAAGTCAAGGTATATCACGTCAACGGCTCTTCCCGCATCCACAAATCCAGTCATCTCATCATAGAAGGAAATCAGGTTGGTCAGGCACGATTTGCCCTTGGTGAATCCATGTTGACTGTTCCTGATCACTCTATTGTCCTCCAAGTGTTTCAGGATGGATTCCTTGAGGACCTGCTCCATGATTTTCCCAGGGATTGAGGTGAGGCTGACCGGTCTGTAGTTCCCCGGATCCTCCTTTTTCCCTTTCTTAAAGATAGGTACTATATTTGCCTTTTTCCAATCCTCCGGGACCACCCCTGTTCGCCACGGTTCTCAAAGATAATGGCCAGCGGCTCTGCAATCACTTCAGCCAACTCCCTCAGCACCCTCGGATGCAGTTCATCCGGCCCCATGGACTTGTGCACATCCAATTTCATTAAGTGTTCCCTAACCTGACTTTCCATCACTGAGGGCCACTCTTCTCTCCAGTCCGCGTTACCCCGTGTAGTAGCCTGGGAGCTGGCCCGCCCTGTGAAGACTGAAGTAAAAAAAGCATTGAGTACTTCAGCCTTTTCCGCATCATCCTCCACGAGGATGCCTGCCCCATTCAGTAAGGGACCTACACCACCTCTGATCCTTTTCTTGTTGCTGATATACTTATAGAACCCCTTTCTGTTATCCTTCACATCTCTTGCTAGCTGCAACTCCAATTGTCCTTTGGCCTTTCTGATTTGAACCCTGCAGTCCCGAGCAATATCTTTATACGCCTCCCTTGTCATCTGTCCAAGCTTCCACTTCTTGTAAGCTTCCCTTTTATGTTTCAGCTCCCCGCAGAGTTCCCTGCTAAGCCACGCTGGTCGCCGTCCACATTTGCTGTTCTTTCTGCACATCGGAATGTTATCTTCCTGTGCCTTTAACAGGGTTTCTTTAAAATACAGCCAGCTGTCTTGGACACCTTTCCCCTTCAGATCAGCTTCCCATGGGACCCTGCCCATCAGCTCCCTAAGGGAGCCAAAATCTGCTTTTCTGAAGTCCAGGGTGTGTGTTCTGCTTCTTTCCTTCCTTCCATTGATCAGGATCCTGAACTCTACCATCTCATGGTCGCTGCTGCCCAGGTTGCCATTTACTTCTACTTCCCCAATCAATTCTTCTCTGTTTGTGAGCAATAGGTCTAGAGGTGCAAGGCCCCTAGTTGGTTCCTCCAGCATTTGTACTAGGAAGTTGTCTTCAATACTCTCTAAAAACTTCCTGGATCGCCTGTGCACTCCTGGATCGCAACAACAAACAGTATGTCAACAACAAACATATGCTGTAAATAGTGTTCAATTTTATACTGTTTGAGTGATTCTTTGCATATGTCATTGTGGGATTCTGTGTTGTCTTTAATTTCTATTTTAAATGTTCCCCATTAACAAGTAGGAAGAAGTTTCTGGTTTTGTTTTTCTAATGGCCCAAACTGGAAATTCACCAAGACTCTGACAGCCATGCTGGATTCCTCTAACAGAGGTTCTGCAGCTCACATTAGGCCCTCACTCAATGACATTTGTACAGCCCTATTGTCTTCAAGTTATGTATTCTGTGACATCTGTGGAATACTATGGCTATTGATGAGTTTCTACCAGTATAACTGAGTAAAAAACAACAACATCCATTAATGTGCAGTAAGGAACAGACATGGTCTCATTGTCTCATAGCTATGTTAGCTCCTCGGTGCTAACAGGGATAAAGAGCAGTCAATTTTATATTTGTTATTAGGGTCAGCTGAGTCAATGACTCAGTAAACATAGGGCCAGTGTCCTGGGTCAAGGCTTTTTTCCATCCACATTCTTTTTTCCTTGCCTGTCAGACCTATGGTGCCAAATGATCATGCTTATTGTAGAGTAATCCTCTCTGGGATGTTAAAGATGGATTGCTCAGTTCAGCACAAAGCAGTCCTATTACATGGAAGAATATAGCCCATGCAGCAGGTATTCAAAGATAAACTTTTGAAATTTTTAGATCACTCTTCAGGTAAGCTCTGCTCCTTGAGGATATGACATGCCATTCAAATTGAAGTAGGAGTTGAAAAATAAAGTGGATTGATTTTGCTCATTTGAACAATGGAGGGAAAAATACTTCTAGCAAGAGGCAAGCAATGTTGCTCTCCAGCAGAGGATGACATGGCCAATCTTTTAGCATGCACATGTTTTCAACAGGATTTTTTCCTTGCTAAACTAATGCGCTTAAATAAATAGTTCTATAAAATTTAAAATATGAAGCTAAGATTTGCAGTGCCATAGACATTTTGTGAGATATATAGCATGTGCCTGAAGCAATGAAAATATATAGCATGTGCCTGAAGCAATGATATATTATCTGTGCATTTTCTTTTTCTTTTAAAGTACTGATAGCTATAATTGATACTGGGTGGAATATGTTAACCCTTGTGTATTATATAGCCATGCATAGCCAAAACATAGAAAATGGTTATCTAAGTGAGAGGGAGTATGGTTTTGGTGGTTTAAGTACAAGACTAAGGCCCTAATAATAAGCCCAGTGAAGTCAATAGTGAAACACTTGTTGCCCTTCATGTGTCCTTGGATTTGTGGGACCTGTCTACTGCTGATTCTCTACATGATCTTAGACAAGATGTGTAAACTAAAGTTTTGAAAATGTTAGCATAATGGATCCTAGCCAGCAAAAGCTGGAAAAGAAACTCTGGGTGAGAGAAACCATCTTGAATAAATAGTGTATTTTGCTAGAATTTTAATCCTTTAAGGTGCACGTTTGCACTTTTATTTGCTTGTGACCATTTCTATCTTTTATTCTTTTTTATTTGGTATCACCTAATCAATGCTCTTGTTAATAAACTCATTTTGTTCTCATTATAAATGATCAGCACTGTGTACGGTCAGCGAAGTGCATTCTTCTAGAAAGCTGCAGGAGTGTTCCACTGTCTGTGTAGAGACAGTAAACTTAACACTTTCTCTGTGAGGGGCCAGTGAGAAGGACTGATACCTGCATGAGGATGATGTGGGGGGGCAGAATTTGCAGCTGGAAGGGTGCTCTGCTTAGTCTGCAAGAACTAACCAGTTTGGGCAAAGCCAGGTTAAGGGTTGTGGGCTGCTGGCAGGCTGTTGGGGTCAAAGTGCTGGAACAAAGCAGCACAGTCACAGCACACCCAGGGATACAAGGCAGGGTTACAAACCTCGTACTGTTGTGGGTGAACCCCCAAATTTCCGTTAGGCACTTAAATCCAAATTGAGAGCCTAAAATAAAAGCTCTGATTTGTTTCATTGTGCAGGGCACACATAGTTCCTGTTGAATTCTGGCCCCTACCTTACTGTTTCTGGGTCTTACACCTATCTTAGGTCTCAGTTCTGCACTTACTTAGGCATGTGTAGAACTGAACTGGTGGGAGGAGTCCCAGTAAAATCAACAGACTGACAGCTCACATGAATAAAGGTAAGCAGGCCGTGCATTTGCGGGATCAGGGTTTTAGTCTGCACAACAAAATCTCTACGGCTCTGTCTACACTAGAAAAGTTATGTCGACCTTTGATTAAGTCGTCTTTAAGTCGACTTTTGGTTAAGTCGACTTAACAAGTGGCAACACTTTAAGTTAACTTAGTCTACTTTAAGTCGACCTAATTGCCCTTAGGATCAACTTAACAAAGTAGACTTATGTGTCCACACTGGGCTTAGGTAGACCTAATGAGTGGTAGTTATAAAGTCGACTTAAGCTTTCATTAAGTCGACTTAGGAATTTCTTAAGTCGACTGAATGAAAGCCTAGTGTGCATGTGGCTTAATTTAATCCACTTAAATTGCCAGTGTAGACATGGCCAACTTGAATGACACCCTTGAAAATGGCTGATTTGCAGTCATGGACTTTGGCCCAGATGCTCAGCAGTGTTCATGTGCTTAACTCCCATTGATTTCAACAAATATCAGGCAACTAAATAGCTGCTGGGGATCTGGGGCTTAGCCTGAAGCCTTTTGCCCATCTGTGAAGATTTTTGGTCCCAAGCACCCTATCAATAAATGCTATGGAAAGGCAACTGAGAAAAAGCAAATGTCATGGCATTCAGGAGGAGGTATTCGTGTAAGCTGGTGGTCTTTATAATGTCACTTTCCCTCCTACTAGTTTAGTTAATGGGAAAGATGGAAAGGGAAGGTGATATCTAGGAGGATGTGCTCTCTCTTGCACCAACATCTATTATTCTGAATTTACCCTGGCATCACTCAGCTTGACCCCAAATCCTGAGGACCTTACCCAATTTTTACTCAGTCCTTACTCAAGAAAACGTTTCATAGGCTCATTGAGGTCTTGAGGATTCCTCTAATGAGTAAAATTAAATATGCATAGAAGGGTGTGCAGGATCCATTTTTACTTTGTTACTTTACTCAAGCAAAATTCCCATTGAGATCAATGAGAGTTTACTCAGAATATATTCAGTCCTTGCTCCAGCAAAGTCCTCAGAATTTGACTTGAAATGATGCAAAACTTCTATCTTAGACCGTAAGTATAAAGACAGTAGGGCCATAGAGAATATATATAGACATAGGAACTTTATACTATCGCAGTGGCAAGATTCTGAAGTTCTTTTTTTCCCAATGAAACTCAGCTCTAATCTAAAATATTAGACCTTAAATCTAGGACATTCTGAGGTACAAAAAAAGCTATTTTAGGACACTTAAATAGGTTTTTATTAAGGTTTATTTTTGAGCATTGGACTAAAGAAAATTAAATGACTTTAAAAATGGAGGGATATGAAAATAATCCCAATAATGTTTTTAAAAAATCTCTTACTCACTTGTCATTTTTTTTTTTAAAGACACAGAATACAAGATAGCATTTTGTGACTGGAAGATTTTATCTGCAGGATCCTGTGTAATTGTCTCTTTCACACAGATGTAATATGAAAGGCAATTACATACTTTTTCAAAGCAGAGAAGTGTAATATGCAAAAGTGAATATCTAGACTGCCTTCAAAATACATAGCGTATGTTCATAATACATCTGTAGATTACCTCCAATGCCACATTTCAATATTGCACTAAACATAATGTTTATAGCTGAATAGTCACAATGACTGTATGAAGAGGAGTGATTTTTTTTCTTTTTATATATACACACGCACACGTACACATGCGCTCTCTTCTCCAATGACTGCAAGGAAAGTTTTAATTCCCACCACATAATGGTCCATTTGCCTCGAGTGTTTCAGAATGGTTCAATAATCACTAGCCATGTGTGCAGTTTGTTGAATTATTTAAGCTTATTTCCAGAGGGAAAAAAGAGAGGGAGGAAGGCAACTGATTCAATGCAAATGAAAAGCTTTTGAAGCTCCCTATGGTGAAGATGTGATTACAGTCAGACAGTTAATAACCTAGACTTAGAAAAATCTGAAGGTTTTAAAACTGTCTGGCCAGTCAGTAAATGAGGTTTTTCCACACTATCGACCAACTGCCTTGCATTGTAATGGTTTTAGATTTGTTTGGAGTGTGAGTGGACCAACAAATGAAGACAGGACCCCCTGCTTCATGTTTGAGAAAAGCATTTGGTAAACCTCAAAGGGTTTCTTTCTTTCTTTCTTTCTTTCTTTCTTTCTTTCTTTCTTTCTTTCTTTCTCTTTGGTTTGTGATTAAGCCTTTAGCCTACAATATAGTGTTCCTTATATTCATACTTTAGGCATGATAATGAATCTTCCAGGTCTAGATTTTGTAGAGTGAAGTTGTTTTATTTTACATTTTCTTTCATGCCATAACAAATATCTGCCCCCCACCCATGCACACATACAATCTCACATCCATACACTCATTCATCCCTGCTCCCCGACACACATACACATTGTTAAAATTCATAAGGATTCAATTGCAGAACTATCTCTTTCAATGGGTGCAAAGTCAGGGCTCCAAAACTCACAGTCTCATAAACCACAATGGGAGCTGTGTCCTATATAAGTGGCCTGTCCTGATCAACCTGTTCACCCTGCAGTAGTGCGGGAAGCCAATCGGGCAAAATGGCAGTCAGCAAGACAAACAAATATCTACTCTTATGCTTTTTTCTTGGAGACACCACTGTACCGGTGTATGCTGCAGATGGCACAGAAACTGTTCAACCATGGCAGGGGGGGCATATCCTTTGATAAAGTAGGTGTGCTAACAAGGGTGTAAACTGCCTAAGACAGTGGTTCTCTGCCACTGTCAGGACACATTCCTGGGTCAAAACACAGTGGTAAGTGTGTCACGGAGAGCTGGGGAGATGGCTGGATTTGGCCTGGAGAGAGAGGGCTGGTGCGTCCTGTAGAGTTGCAATACGCTGTCAAATGTGTTGCAACCCACAAAAAGTTGAGAACCACTGGCCTAATGTGTCTTTAAATTATGTGCCAGACAGCTGGGAGCCAATGCCTCTTAGCAAAAAATCCAATGCATAATATCAGAGGATTTACTCATCCATATAGCTGCAGGGAATATTTTCTGTTGTCCCCTCAATGAATGGGATGTGTTCTGCAGAGTTGCCCCACTGGGATATTGACCTCATTAGTAGCCATTATCTTTATCAAATATGATTCCTATGTTCCTACACTCTACTTCTGGGATCCTACTACACCAAGTCAAGGACAGAGGCTTCTAACCATGGGTACTAACAAGATAGTGTGATTCTGTATGTGGTAGACAATAAATGTTCTGTTTCTCCATGGCATGTTTGCAGTGGTTCTCTTTCAATAATTTCCCCCTGTGTGCCCAGTTTTGGATGATTTCACAACAATGTTAAAACCTAATTTGGTCATGTCACACCCATTGATAGCATGAATGATATGGGGATGATATGTATTGCGTATGCCTGTGTTAATGTGCAACCTTTTAAACAATGTTTGCAGTAAGGCACTTTTTTGAGCACAAGAGGATAACCTTCCTTGTCTCTTCCTCCCTTTTAATATACATGCTACCTGACTTAAGCATTGACATCAAGAAGAAAATGAGCATGTACAGAAAATACACATAAAAGTTCTTCTCCTCAAACTGATTAATATTACCATTTAAATAATATACATGACGATAAACCTGATTTCTGATTTTCTGTACCTAATTTTTCTTACCTTTCTCCTATTAGTCAAATTATGATATTATCTTTGTGAAGTCATAAGCAAAGTTGTGCAAACTAGTGTTCTGTTGTGGTTTTTTTTTTTTGTTTTTTTTCCCCTTTTTGGTTTGATGGTTGAACCATAAAACTGCAGGTGGTTGGGGGTGAGGAGGAGAGGATTGGGCCAATCAGAAACACACCCACACACAAATTATCTTTGGTAAACAAAAAGGTTTTTAGAAACTTTTTATTTCATGTTGTATAAAACATTTTTCTTCAACCAAAACTAAATATTTTGTTTTCTTTGAATATTTTTAAATCTTTTAAAAAACAAAATAAATCATCTAATGAAAGGTTTTTTTTTTTTTCAAATGAAAATATTTTGGGTTTATGGGATATTTTTTTTCCCCCAGACCAAAACAATTCTGTGAATTTAACACAAATTTTGTGAAATGTTTACCTCAAGTTGTATTTCAGCAAAAACAAAGTTTTCTTCCAAATATTTCCCCCCGCTCTAATCAGAAGTAGTCATGAGCCAAACATGAGCTATTTATGATTTCCTGGAATCCAAGATCCAGATCTGAGCCATCAGTGCTTTTCTCAGATATAAAATCTAACTGATAAAGTTTTGCAAAACCAATACCAAAATAATCCCTATTTAGCCAATCAATAATGGTAAGTGTTCCTTATCAAGTAGTAATTTGCTTATGTATAACATGTGGGATAAAATGCAATAGGGTCAGAATTTCAGCTCATGGGAATTCCTTCATTTTGCTATAGATATGGATCTGGCCGCAGAATGAAGAGAAAGTGGAGGAAAAGAGAATATGTTTCTTCCAAACATTTCTCTTCATACCATTTAAAGAACAGAACAACTATATATTGGTACATGCACTTGATTAAATAAACTGTGCTGGATGGACTCAACATATCAAAATATTTTCATGTTTAGTTCACATTGTTTCCTCGAATTTACTCCAAGTGAGATGAAAAGGAAAAAAAACACTCATTGTTGTGACTGTAACATCCTGTGTCATATGGGTGAGTTTATATGATGCATCTTAAAATAGACAGCAAAGAAAACCTGCCTTTTTGCAATGCCAACAAGGAGATCACAATATTGATATTCTTTAGAAGTTGCATTGTACTTTTACTTTGCAAATATTCACTGGTTAATGCTGTCATATTCAAATGTAGGTGGGTTAATGACATGTTGAAATTAGAAGCAAGATTTTGTCGCATTGTGGTGCAATAAACACAGAATAACAGCAGCAGGGCGAGTATGTTGCAGCTGTATCACCACAAGTATTTCTTTTAAAAGGTAGGAACATTTTCTCTCTAGTATAAAACATTAATGTGTTCATAAATTGCAGCTGGTTAAGAATTTAAAAAAAAGTGAAAAAGGAAATGCTTTCCTAAACAGAAATGATCTTAAGTGTGAAATATAGTAGGAGAGAATATAGGAATCTATGAAGCACACCATTATGTACAAGTAGAGGCAACAAGTGTTGGCAGATTGAGCATAGTATTAGAAGTAAAGCAAGAAAGGAGTCCTGTGGCACTTTTAAAGACGAACACATTTATTTATCACATGAGCTTTCCTGGAAGAGATCCCACTATGTCAGATACTTGAAAATGGAAAGAAGTATTAGGAAGGAGGGATAAATGAAGTGAAGTAAGTGTAATCACAGGATCGGGTCAGATTACTTCAGCAAATCAAACAAGCTGTATTGATTCAAACTGAGTGGAAGAATACGGTTTTGTTTTGCTGAACTAGACTAACACGACTACCCATTTGGAACTTGTCAACATGTATTAGAAGTAAGGAAGTCTTGAGTTCTAAACTTGCTGATGACTAGGTGTGTGGCCTTGGGTAAATCATGTCATGTCATCAAATCATGTCATTAGTGGGAGTAGTCCTTCTTTCAGCAGAAGGTTGGACTAGATGACCGCATGAGGTCCTTACCCGCCCTATTGTCCTATGATCTTTCTCTCTGTCTCCCCATCAGTAAATTGGGGTTACTAGTACTTTCATGCCTATATCCTAGGTCACCTGTGAGAATTGTTCACTTTCAGTGCAGTACTTCAATGTGTGAAATGCTAAGTATTCATAAATAAAACTACTCCTCTTATTCCCCTCCTGCAATAAGTACAGAAGCTTGTGTAAGATGGGGTTGAATGCTCCTTGCATGAAGTTCTGTCTCTCAGGACTTTTATGAACAATACCATGATTAGGTTCCATTTGATCAAGGAGATTTTACTGAAATTATATATTTTAAGTGCACAAGGTGGATAATACACATAAATTCCAACAAATAAATTTCTCTGGGCAACTGTGTCTTAGAATAAGGGCTAATTTTGGCCTGAAAATTTGTGGGTCACTTCCACCCCCAAAAGGTGGTTGCAAATTCTATATTTCTTCTCTTTCTTGTGATCTAATATCCCACTTGCAAAGTCTCTCTCATGTGTGGACACTGCGGTGTTAATTTTAATGGGATTTCTCATGAGTTAGACCTGCAGAGCTGAGTCCTAAAGGAGCTGTAGACATGTTCTTGCTCCTATGTGCTAAATATCATAAATGGCCTATAAACCCAAGGGGCTAAATCCTGACAGGTACTGAATGCCCGATTTGCTGAGTACCTTTCAGCATTTTAGCCATTTGTATTTTGGGCAGCACACATTACATTGATTCTCTGGAGGGTTTTGTGTTTTTGCTTTCCTTTTAAACCATGATTATTTCTGATTGTGTTTTTAGTTGTATTTCCTTTGTTGAAGCTAGGAATGTCCCTTTTTGACACCACCATTTGTTTTAGCTGTGCACACGTGGATGGCACCATGGAGCTATGTCAGCTAAGGCACAATGCCATGCTCCTTGTTTTCCACAGAAACAATGACAACAACAAAATCAGTGTCCAGTTGGGTATCTACCATACATTTCAGCTTCACAGAGAAATGGGCCTGATGGACACATGATTGATCCAAAATATTAGCCTATGAATAGAGAGAAGGTGGAGAGAGTCACTCAGAGGAGTAACCGAGCTTTCCAACTGAAGAATAAACAACCCCCAAACCTTGGACAAAAAGAAAGTTGTTACCGAATGTGGAAATATTATTGTAGATCATGTATTATGAGCAATAATTTTAAAGAAGGATAAAACAAAGATTTCTAAATTAAAAAAGAAAGGGTAAATCTACATAAACATTGTCTTTTAATAGAAGAAATAAATATGCATATTGTATCTTTTAGCAAGCATTCTAGGTGTAACTAACTGCAGCATAAAAGCTCAGATTGTTCTTTAATGGAGAAAGAAAGAAGAGGTAATTCTGTAAATCAACAAGGAATTCCAAGGGAGATTTATATTAGCCAGTAATTAAATAATAGTTCATGTTGCCTTCTTTCACTGGGAATTGCATCCTTTTCACCTCTCCTCTGCTAAAGCAGAGACATCCATTACGGTGAATAGCTACAACACTTGTCAAATCCAATCAGCTCCAAACAACTGAAGGCCAACTGACGTGTGCTCTCTTAAAGCATGGCTTCTTCTCCCCCAAAAGCCCACTGTCCTTTCACGTGCGTGTAACAGTCAGAAGAGATCACATCACACAGTGAAGAAAAACAGAAGCATATGGTACTAAGGGGCCTCTGCAGGAGATGGCTAAAATGCCAAGGCTTGCACATAAACAAAACGTATGCAAAAATGTGTTCATATAGAATGCCAGATACAGACAGATGACAAAAAAGCCAAGGAAGGGGGTTTACTATTTCCACAGTTGTCTAGCAATCTGTATTTTCACTTTATTTTTTTATTAATGTGTAAAGGAGGTGCACAAGCACTAGCTAGTCCCAAACACTTAATTATGCATAAGCAGTTGCAAAGTTCACTTTCGCTGTATAATACAGAGGCACATATTCTTCATAGTACGTTTTGCTCATACCTATAGCAAGCTTTCATGTGATAAATGAATTGTAAACTGTAAGTGACTTCACTAGCGACATTCTTTTCCTTATCCCATTACTATTAAATAGTGTATATAAAAGCAAGGTCCATAAATTCACTTCATATTCTTAACAGGCTTGTAATTCTCTGTCTCTCAAGGGACATATACCATACATCTTCTAAGCCAGAGCACAGAATATTCCATACAAAGCAATCTACTGGAGTGTTTTGCAAAAACATTAATGTTGTGAGGCTAATAGGTCTTTGACAGACCTTGTCCTCTCTGCCTCAGTTGGTACATATTTTAAGATGCTATTTTCATGCTGCAATAGCTCTGCTTTAGTCAACAGAAAGGTACAGTTTTATCATGTTACTGTAAACTGAGGCAGCAGTTGTATATGACGCATGTGAATTGTACGTGCTGATGTTTTGCGGTGCTTGTTTAGATCACATCTTGACTGGAAGCCTTAAAATGTTATTTTCTCAAGAAGAGACTGTTTTTCTTTGTAATTCTGTAACGTAACACGGTTAAAGGAACAAGGGAATTTGTGCAGACAAGATTTGCCAGAAGAGATACTCTTTGATCCATAAATTGTAACTGAAAGCAATTGTGGTGTCAGTGTTAGGCGATGCCATTGTTTAATTCCTAGATGTAAGCATAAAAATTACCAACTAAACGTTGCACTGGAGCATTTAATTTCAGCTGTACTTATGTTTTTACTGCTTCTAGTTTATAAATCACTGCACCTGCTCTACTGTAAATCAATACATTTATCAAAGGAAAAGAGATAAAAATCCTAATGGAATAAATGCTGTAAATATCAGATTTCACTGACAATTCTTTACTACAAGATTTAGTGATGCATTTTCTCAGTTAATAAAAAACACCGAGCCTCTCTTGTCACAGTAATGATCACTTTCTAATTCTGGATCTTTTAAAAATATATGTTTGTGTCATTTGCCACTACCTTGTCAATTTGAACAGACTACATTGCTGTCATTTATAAAAATGAAGTGGAACTGAACTGTGCATCTTTAAAGGGAGTTGTGTCACACCAGCTAATTTTGATTCCCCTTCTTGCCTTTTTTTTCTTCTTCTAAAAACTGTCAATGAAATCAGTCTGCTAGAAAGTAGCTGGCAGAAAGATACAAGCTTTTCCAAGGAAAATAAATGGCTTATCCCTTTTCAAAATGCTCTCTTCCTAATTATGAATTTGGTTGCCTCATTTTATTAAAATATAAATTAGGATGCAGAACACGAGGAATTTTAGGAGACTAAAATAAAACTTTAGTGACATCATAAATAAATCTAAGATTTGAAGGATTTAAAAAAATCAAACTGTCATTGGGTTAAATTTGTCCATGGTTTAACTCCATCAAATTCAATGATACTACTCAAGAAATGAATTGGACCCAATGTTTCTAACTTGGAGATAGAGCAGGTACTTTTTCATTTGCTTCTTTCAGCTTGGTGTTAGTTTGAAAGAGAGAGTTTGAGAGTTAAATTTGGGATTAAAATAAGATCTCTGTCTACAGGTGTGATCCGTCACCTAATAAAGGCTAAAATTACATTTTTATACTGAGAATTACGCATCTTATTTTCAATTTCCTTTCCTTAAATTTGCCCCATTCATTCTCTGGACTATTTTAACGTAAGGAGTAGAAGTGCTTCTGAATTCTAGTACTAGCTTTGTCTAGAAAAATCACACTTCTATGGATGTGGAGTAGTGATGTATAATATCAGCTGGAAATGATGATTCTTTCACAATGAAATGTATGTTTGTTTGAAAAAACCTTGTCATTTAGAGGCCTTCAGTCAGATGAGGAAATGACTTGTAGAGAATTTAATTAGTAATAAGAAAATCTGCAAAGATTCACTGATTTAGTTCCATTTTTCAATCTATAAGAGCTGATAAAAACGAGACAAATGTAACATTTTTTGGTAGGAAAAAATCTTTGTTTTGATCAAAATGCAAAATTTCAACAAATTTTCTTCACATTTTGAAAAAAACTGTATCCCATCCTATAATTTGACCAAAAAAAGGAAGGAAAATATCAGAATTTTTATTTGCACGCATCAGTAAGTTAGTGAGCTGCAGAACCCTCTTGGCTTCAAAATGAACCTGCACTCTGAGGATTCCTGAGATCTGCAGACTCGATGGGGCAAAAACATTCTGACCTCTTATTTAGTTTGATGGCTTGGTACCAGAACAAGGACAGCTATCCAGTGTAGCAGGTTCCCTTTTTCACTGCCAGGTCCTGGTTTCCATTTCTTTCCTTTATAGTTCCCTGCTCCAGGTCACTTTATGGTCATCCTTTCCCATATCTTGCCTTCTCCTTGGGATTTAATTTAGTTTTAGGCTGGTTGCATAAAACAATATAGTTGGTTAGAAGATGAAAGCAAAAAAATTAGAAATTTGTAACATTAAATAATAAAATAAATGTCTACATAATATTGCTGATTTCCAGTAGTTACCAAATAAAAAGAGCACAGGTTTCATTTTGGGACATTTTTTCGGTTGTAGCTATACATCTTGTTTTTCCAAGTGACATCAGTCTTAAAGCAGCTGAAAATGTATTTGCATCTATGTCTTTCGTGCTATTAACCCAGGGAGTTGAAAAATATTGTAACTGATTTTCAAATCTTATTTGATAGATCTCCTGGAAGTGACAAAGAATTCCAAAAGCTGGCTAAAGGCAAATGACAGAGAGTTGTGCATGCATTTCATGGGACTTCATGGTATTACAGCTTTTGCCATCAGCCAGACCATAAGCTCAGAGACACTGCTTTCAGCTTGATTGTATTCTTCTGTAGTGATGTAATTTTACTGAGAAGAAAACTGAACATGCCATTCTGTTCAGACAAGGTCTTATTTAGCAAAAGGGAGCATACGAAGATGAAATCCTGAAACACCACTGTTACAGTTGTGAAATGAAACTGTTTTCAGTTTTGTAATCCTGAAAATTGGAGTACTGGGTCTTGAATGTTTAGAGGTTAATGGAAAATAATAAAATAAATTATACTTAATTTTATTTCACCCCAAAATTAAGCAGTAAGAAATAACAAGGCATGTGTTACTGAGAGAGGAATATTGTACCTCAAAGGCTTGGTGGGGTAAATTACAAGCTACACTGAGACCACTTAGCTATCAGGCAAACAAAGCAAAAATCAACACAATTTTCATAACATTAGTGCTTTTTTATTGTATTAGGGGTGTTCTCTTTAGTTGTGTCATCCTAATAAAAATATTTATACTCTTTTCCTTGTCTCTTGAATTCTAATATGGGGACAGGTCCAAGAGCAAATAGGGATGAAACTTCTATAACTAAGCATTTTGTTAAGATTTGTTTTCCTCAAAAGTGGTTTGACTGACTCTGGTCAGATTTATTTATTGTGATTTATTTATTTAGGTGGCTTGGGCTGAGTCTCTCTTTGAGTTCTGAATTCAAAACAATTGAAAGCCTCAAAGTGAAACACAAAGTGCTTAGGATGTTGCAGTATTAAGCCCTGGCTGATCTTGGGCAAGTCATTGATCCTATACATCTCAGTTTCACCATCTGTAAAAGGGAATAATACTAACAACTCTTTTAAGATCACTTTGTGGTCCATGAATGTGCCACACAATGTGCCGGTAAGTGTTCAATAGTGTTATAAAAATGTATATCCAAATGGTTAAGGAATGTTTAGACTTTTTAAATGTAAAATACAGAAGAGATCTATTCTAATTAATTAGGTACAGTTATTATGGTTTCACACCCTTTACCGTTTTCACTTGACAGGTAAATGGTTGAAGACAGAAGACTTATTATAGATTTTACATCCAGCCCAGGAGGATTTGGACTGATTCCATTGAGCAGGTTCAGGTCAGCTAAGTCCTTTCCTTCAAAGCATCATGGGTGTCTCTGAGCATCATTGCAAGCTTGTTCTGGCAGTAAGCCAGGCTTCAAAAGCCTTTCACTGTGCAGTCACTGACTCACTAATGGGCAACTGCAGGCTTTCTGATTTTCCTTTCGTTTCATGTGTTCATTTGACATAAATTTAATTAAACCAAATCTGGTGTTAAAGCAAGAAGAGATAAAAGTGATATGTCGCAAATTAAAGAACTGAGAAAGATACAGGAAACATGACTTTTTCTGCTTCTGTAAAATATTGTCAATTTTAGTAAGCTCACTACTTAAGGTCTGCAAAAACTGTATGGGTATGCATTATTAAGAATAATGTGCATCCAGGGTTAGATGAAGGTCTCGGCCCCATATTCTCTATAGTAAAACCTTTTCAGAGGATTCTTACTCTTTCTTTCATACCCGCACTTCAGGTAGTCACCTTTTCACAGGATATGAGACAAGTTTGCCCTTCTGCCAGCTACATATCCATAGTTGTTATACAGCTCAAAAGCATACAACAGCAGAAACATGAAAAGATCACATATTAAATATAAAAAATCATTTTTCAAAGGTCTCTTTTGGTTTTTACTTAAGGCTAAAGAGGTGATAGTGAAAATGAAAAAGATCACGCTGTTAAAAAGGTTTCATTTAATTGCTTTGAATGTTGCTTTAGGAAACATCCAACTTTCTTCTTATTCTTTTAAAAGTCTTTTTTATTATTAAAAGAAATCTCAGACTGGAAATATACTAATGCAAACTGAAAGGGTACTTGCAAGCTGCCCAGAGATGTTCTGAATCAATTGTGTTCAAGGGGGCTCCAATACTGTCACTTCATAAAAAATATATTTCAGTTGCTGGTTCTAAAATATTAGCACCATAGGCAAACACATGAAAGTTGGAAAGTGTCTCCAATGGACAATAACAAGCAAAAGCCCCTAGCTTGCTTGTACATTACCTATGTGTCCCATACAGAACTGATGAGTTGTTTCTCATAGACTACAATTGCCTGGGGCCAGAATGGTTGCTTGATATATAAAAGTTCTTTTGTTTTTCTTTATTTTGCCAGACCTCTCTCCTCCATTTTTTTTTTAAATCAAGGCACTATTTAAAATCAATCATGATTCTTGCTAGTGATCCCAGCTGAGATGCTGTCTTCCTTTACATAATATAGAGGACAGACCATGGGGACACTAGTCTCGGAGGCTCTTGCCATGTGAAATTATAGTATGATCCATTAACACTAGCCAGTTCTCCCTTCCAAAAACCAGGTAAGACTGATATCCATGCTGAAAAGAGAATGTGGTTTGAAAGTATGGAAAGGATTCAGAAATACCTGTTCACCATCCGCTCCAGACATGGCAAAAATGGTGTCAGTAAAAGACAGAGAAAGTAATATCATCTGAGCAATATTAAACCTTTGCGCTGCCTGTGAATTCCAAATGGAGGGGCTCTGTTCTTTGCCAATGGGACAGAACAATACCATAACCTCCACAAACAAAGATTTAATTCCAAGTTCTGAATTGTACTCTCACCCAAATTGTTGTTTACAAGCTAAAAATTCACATGCTTATTAGATTAGCCCTATGATAAAAAATTTAGTAAGAAATATGTCAGTTGAATCACTTTTTGACTTATGTGAACATGAACTTTTTACATATGAAAGACTTTGTTTTGGAACTTGTTTAATGCAAAAAGATGTTAGTTTTAAACAGACAACATGCCAAATACCTCATTTTCACTGAGGAAAAATGTAGCGTGCGGTATAATGGAGTTAAGACATTTAGAATGGGTTTTTTAAAAGCACCTAATGGCATTAGATGTCAAACTCCTAACTTGCTATCTCACTAGGTAACTTTTTGTTTATTTTTACTCCTAAGCAGTTTTGTTGTGCAAACTGTGTGAAGCATGCGTACCAAGGTGAATTGACAGCTGGGGGCAGGTTTCACACTTTCAGTTAGTGACGAACCAGTGAGGAAAAGGCAGAGTGTCTGGTAGTTAAGAATTTGGGTTGGATGGATTTGGGGAGACCTGGGACTGGAAGGGCTGATGGTGTCACCCTGCAAGTAGGAGTCTGCTGCAATTTTTATGCTTCTAGACTTGCTAGAGCTCTGAGACGTAGCAGCATAGCATTAAGACACTAATGGTTACAGGGCAGATGGTCACAGAATCTGATGCTGATGTGGATAATTCTCCTAAATGTCACAAGACATGATGTATCCTGTAGCAAATGTAAAATATTATTGTTATACAACAGACATTCCTGCAAATGATCTTGGAAGACAACATTAAGGATTACAGAAACAGTTTGATCATTGCACAGGCAGGCCTACACAAAGAGGAGAAAAATGTGTCTGAATCCTTGCCTACTCTTTAACCTTAACACAAAACACAAATAATATATGGATGAAAACCTTTCCTTTCTGACCCTGACTTTGAATATGCTCAAGACTGTCTCTTCTCCTACTCAATCTCTAAAATTCCAGTTGGTCTCTATCCCACTTGTATAAGCAAGACCCTTCAATAAAACCTTCTTATTACATGTCCTTTCTCCCCAAAACAGAAGATTTATTTAAAGATTGGGTACAGACAGCCTAAGAAAGAAGGAAAGGTGATTGGGAGCAGAGAACTATTTTTGGTCTGTGATAGCTGGAGGGAGAAGCTAATGAGCTGTGGTAAAATCATAGATGATGTGCAAAGGAATCTTGGAAATGCTGTAGAATTCAGATAAACTTGGTCCAAGAGACACACACTCTACCAGTTGACCCTAAATGGAGAGTATCCCTTACCAAAATAAGATATAATGATAAAATTCATACAAAAGGGCTGACAGAGTTAAATCAGAAAGAATCTCTGAGAAAGAAGTATTTTCTCTATTTAAGTTTTGGGAAGAATTTCTTTTTAAGTGTGAAGAGAAATGGATTGAGAAGGAAGGAGTTCCGTGTCAGAAAAGTCACCAAATTAAATAAAAGCTTAGGATCTGATCCAAAACTCACTAAAATCCATTGATTTCAGTGGACTTTGGGTCAGGGATTCAGTCTTCTGCTGACCTATGGCAGCTGGTCAAGAGACTGAAATGCAGCTGTCCTCAAACATCACCAGGATGAAGCTCAAGGACATATAAAAAAATATAGTCAGATTACACGACATTTAATTTAAGGGACAAATTGATTTTAAAAGCCCAATCTGTCTGCCACCATGGCGGCAGCTAAGGGAAGATACACAAGAAAGGTACTATATCATCAGCATTGCTCAATATAATGTAGAAGTATGAGATCAATGCACGAATCTGATAAAATAATCTGTCTTGCCCACCATTCCACTCCTTTTCTTTGAATCTTTCTACTATTTCCCTGGTTCCACCTCAACAGATTCAAACATCTAGTTTTGACTTTCAAGTCATTTCACAATTTTGTCCCTGTCCTCTTCTACAAATCTCTTGATGCTTTCTTGAAAACTATTAAGTCATACATGTGGCTAATCTATGAAATTGAACAATCTAATTACTGTTAACCGTTTCCTCCCCACCCTCCTATTACATCTCATGTTCATTTGCTGGGTCTTGTCTTTGGGCCAGGGACAATATTTTCCCATATGTGTGTACAGCAGCTAGCCCAATGGGCCCTGATCCTGATTGCACCATTTAGAAACTACTGTTAGAGAATAAAGACATAATAAATTATTCATTGAATATTAAACAACCATTTATAAAGCTGGTCAAATGAATATTTCTGAATAATTTATTCAATGACAAAATGTCCCAGTTTATCAGATAAATTACCAGCAATTAATATTTTAACCAATTCCAACTGTAGGGATCCTACAGGGGAATGGGATAGATGACCTGACCTCTTTTCCACTTCAAATCCTCATTGGTCCTATCACATCCTCCTTTAGAAAAAACATTGCCAAAGATAGGCTCTGGGAAGTAGAAAACTCCTCTCCATTTTCCTGGTATCAATTCATATTGGGGTTGAAGGCTATGGCCAGACACAGCAGTGAAGGCCCTGTGTCTTTGTGCCTGCTCTAGTATCTTCTGTTCTGGCCTCTTGTTCCCACATACTGTCATTCAAAGGAATCTATATCCAAGAGCTGTTCCCGAGCACTTTGCTTTGTGGCAGGAGGATATTTACTGAAACACTGGGGAGCAGCAGAAGAATTAATCTGCGTTCCTGCTCCATGACCCCACCTCTTCCCTTTTCCCAAAGCCACGTACATAAATATTCTTGAAAGCCAAAATTTAAGTTTCTGCAAGCAAGCAGACTGGAGACTTATCATCACAAGTTTGGTCCTGCTCATCCCACCTGATAACAGAATTGATATCATGTGATTTATTTCATCACCCTCAGCTAAAGAACACGTCTTGATTTTTGTCTCATTGGTTGATTCAGATAAATATATATTCTGAAAAAAAGGGCTTTGAGCAAATGTGGAGAATAAATTTGAGGAACAATTGAGCTGCTCATGGAATATTCTGTGAGAAGAGTAGAGGGATACATTATTTTTGAATAAATTTGTTGCAAAATTATTCATTCAGCTCTATTTATCACTATCATAGTCTCAAACTGCTGAGCTTCCCTGAATCTGGACTGGGGGCTGAACCCATCTGACAGATCAAGCAGTTGAACTGTGCTGATGAGCTCTGAAGAGAGCCAAACATCTGTCCACATTTTGCTGTTGCTTGTTCCCAGCAGACATTTATGCTTTGTCTATTTATCAGACAGCACTTTGTCTAAGCCAAGATATAATCAGCCATCATAGTAGGATATATCACTAATATGGGAATATGAATGATTGCTACTTTGATAAGATTTTTTTTATCAGAATACAAGTGTTGCCGTTTGGTTTATCTTAAATACTGCCAGACATTTTTCATCATTTACAAATAAGATCCCCCACAAGAATAATGTACTTGCAGATAGAGAAAACGCACACTCCCTTTAGGATTTTTAAAAAAGTGCATTATTATGTTCTAGCCTCAGACCACTTGAATTCTAAGTGGTAGGTGAATAACTATTTCTTTGTGAATATAAAATGTTCAGAAACCTGTGCTCCATTGGCACAGTAACAATTGCAGATTCAGTAAGTACTTTACTTAGAATGAACTGAAGACTTTTTTTTAATTGTATTTGTTAGGAAAGAAGAAAAAGGCCTGAACAGAGTGGGTTTTTTCAGCCCTGTTTCCATTATGCATGTATGTTTTTATTGAGACTATTAAAGAAGAGTGTGGCTCTTTGACCCATTACATAATGTTATGCAACTCTGATTATTATTTTATTATTATTATTTTTCTCTTTGTTGAGGCACCGAATCAGTGCTGTGTGGAGCAATACATGTAAATTTCAGGAGTGAAGGTTATTGATGAAATACCAGTTAGTAAAATGAGATCTGAGGCAAATTTTCACCTACAAGCCTCTTTTCAGTTGAGAAATAAGTAAACTCAGTTGAGTTGAAGAAAAAAGAAATCGAAGGAAAATACTATTTATTGATAATAATGAAAGATGGGAATTAATCGTCAGAAATGAAAATGTAAAAGGGTAGTAGTTTAGGCGGTAAAGAAGGACAATTACAAGCACTAAGAAGGCAATGAAAAGAGAAAATCTTGTCCTTTAATATAGAGTCTTATCCAATTTTCCAGTCAGAACACCAGTAAGCAAAACTAAATGCCAAAACAAAACCAGAAAGTTGTTTTGATATGTTTTTAGCAAAAGCAGGTGAAGGGGAGCAAATCCCCTTGTATGATAATAAAAAAATCTATATATTCAAAACCAGTTTTATTCACATTAATAGGTTATGAGTATTTCCATACAGAAATTTAGTTAAATGAATAATTATGTCATACATTACAGCAAAAATTGAATGTGGTTGGAAATAGTAGTATAATGGCATCATCTGAATTTTTTTAAGCTATAGCCATATTTATTTCTTATAGATAATAAATATCATAGATGTCACTGAAAATATTTTAAATAGCATATAGTAGGAATATTTAGGTCAGAAAAGTAAACTTGCTATGCAGTATCACAATTCTACACCTGAATAATAACTGAAAAAGATTTACAATAATTAAAATATACCCAGAGAGAGTATGTTTCAAGACCATTAATTTAATGTTAATGCGTAATTATTAGTTAGTAGGAATTTTTTAATTGTTAGTAATATGAGTTCCTTGGACTTACAATGAATTGTGTAAACTATGAGGAATTTTGTAAATGGTGTGAAAAAAAAAACATTGGATTTTTTATTCTGGATGCATGCAGTTCTCCTTTATTATTAACACAGTGTTAAAATTACTACAAAATATATTATGAGAATTTATTATGACGTGGTTATATTAAAATTGCTGACAAATGTTCAATAAAAAACATGCATAAATGATAACATTTTTCTACATTTTATGAGACTTCGAAAGATAGCTCAGATAGGAGTTTCTAAATATTGGAGTGCCCAGATGCTTTTTCAAATCAGTTTTGACTGAATGTCTCTGCTGCAAATACTGTACCTATATTTGAAAGAGGGGGAAAAAAGTCCAGAGGGAAAAAATACTCACACAAATACAGTATTCCTGCAGAAATTATAGCAGAACATCAGCCATTACACCTCCAGGGCAATCTATGCATCTTTTTAACACAAACTCTCTCAGATGGGCTTGTCTGGAAACACTAAAAGCACTTGGGCCAAGAATGTCAGCATTAAAAATACAGAAGTGGCTGGAAATGCTGTTGTATGTCAACCTTTATTTGTCCTTTAAACCAAGAAGAAAGAACAAATGTATGCCTGTAGGCCAAATGAAGAACGTTTTTTCTCTCTCCAACTTATATGAGATTTGTACAATGAATTGTAATAGAAGGTTCAGATGACAAAAATTACAGTGGTGTGGCCAAGAAAAATACCCATGGGGCTTTTAGCTTCCCTTGTGCCAGACCTGAACTATCAGATCAGCCCTCTGGACTCAAATGCAATACTGTCAATAGAAATACATCATCTTTTTTTGTGGTGTAGAAGAGTTGCTGGTTGCAATTCCCATTATTCCAAAGACAGGATTTTCCATTAGTGTAGCCACCTGCTGGGTTTCTCTACTCAGGTTTAATGGAGTCTGAATTTGAATTTATCACCATCTGTGGGAAGACAGGAAATGAGAGGAGCATCACTAATTCCTTTCTTCATTTACTAGCATAAGCATAATCTTTATATAGAGACAGGCAGAAGCAGCAAAGATCAGGGAGAGGGAGAGAATATTTTAACTCATATTGACATCAGAGTTCCACACCAAGAAAAATGCTGTCTGTTCCTCAGCCAATTCCAGCAACAAAAAGAATGTTTTCATTTCCTATGCAATGTTGTAGCAAAACATGCAGAAATGGGATACTATTTCTCTTTACTTCCAAGTAATTCTCTAAAGATTTAATAATTTATACTGTAAGAAGAGAATGTTTAGAAGCCTAGCAAGCTCTCAGGAAGAGTTAAAGACAGTAATCGAAAACATTAAAGTGTAAATGGAACAATTTAAAAGTGTGCTTGCCTCTTTCTGCCACCAAATAGGGACAGTGAAACTGAATACTGAGGAAGAGAAAAAGAAAATGTTCCATACAAAGCTCTGGAAACCAACATGAAGAATTGTTGAAATAAAATATGTATAAAAACATTATATTTTGGGTTAACATTAAAGGCAAAGTTTTGACTTTAGAATACCCAGAAGCATAATATCATATTCACTTCCTATTAGACTATAACATTGGAGACTGTGTGCTATGTTTATTTATAGGACTGTAGCTCAATCATAGTAAATTAGGAACCTCCATCACTAGCTCTGAAACTGAAATGTCTTTCAATGTGATTGCTGCCCTCTAGAGGATGGTATTTGCATACTTATCCCATTAAACCATGATTATGGGGAAAAGTCAGCAGTGTATAGGCTCGCAAACAATAAAAGATGATGTTGCTTAAATCATCATCCTTGACTTAGTGGTTAACAATGGGAAGAAAAGAAATAAGAATTTTTAAAAAAAAGCTTAAAAAACTCTCTCACATCATCCATCTGCTTTCGTAGAAGTGTGCCATGAGTTCAAGACTTTCTCATGAATTTTGCTGCATGTTTGTTAACTTTGGATTTATGATCCTGATCTGTGAGGCTGCTCCTTCGTCATGTGGGTCAACAAAGGTGGCTTGAGGAACTTAGATAATTAGAAGGAATGTTATTTATAACAGTGAGGCAACAATTCCTAGGGGAAAAAAGCAAACAACTGTACAGGTTGTTGGTTTTTTTTTAAATCAACCAAGAGAATTAGCTCTCCTATCGCAAAGGCTTTACATGCTGTATTGTGACAAAGCAAAGAGCCTCTTAGGTGACTATTATTAGTGTTTAATAACGAGACAGGAGAAAACTGCTTTTCTGATTAGCTAATGAGTATGCGTACAAGTTTAATCAGTTCCATTTCAGTTCTTGAAGATGCCATCAGTTTGTTGTTTATTGGACACTGCATGTGCTTATTGTACAAGCAAAAGTCATATGCTTCTTATGGTACAAGTAACTTGTTAACACTACTGCATTTCTGCTTTACCATCTAGTTTGGTAATAGGGAAAGTAATAAAAATGGGATGGGGCTGCATTCTTCTTTTTAGATATATTTGCATCATACTGTAATTTAACTATTGTAATGGAACTGTTGCACTTTCTTATACTTAGTAGTGAAATGCTAGAATATACATATTGGACACATAGTTACTTTTGTTGGATTTCCTAATTTGCCCTTGGCCACATTCATCGTGAGTAGTGAGGACTATTTTTCGTTTACATTAAGGCTCCTTTACACAAGAATGGCTCTTAAGGGAGCCTTTTGGGGGTGCTGTAAATGACATTTAAAGTCACTTGTTAGACCCTTTTACACAGGCAGAATGGTGCAAAGGGGCAGTAAGGTAATTCAGAATGAGAACCTTTTACTGCAGGGACCCCATCTTAATGCAAGAGTGTAAGGTCCCTAGCATAATATTAACACTTAATAGCAACTCTTACATCAGCTTCCAGAAGAATAAACACTGGTGAAGATCCCTGACATCAAAAAACCTACTTGGCTCCTGATATTGCATCACTTGTGTCAATTTGAGTTTTGCCATTGAATTCAGTGGGTAAAGGAACAGTGCTCTAGGTGCCTTTCCTCAATATTCCCATGAGGAGAGCTTACTGGGGAAGATTAAAAATTGCTTCCTCTGCAGCAGAAAATCTAATGAGGATGGTGAGAGGAACCTCTGAGGTGAATGATCCCGTAGGTCCATGGGACTTGATAGGAGCAATAAGGTGTGCTTAACATCTGCTCCAGGTTTCTTGAACCTGACCAATAAAACACAAATAAACCCACAGTCTGAACAACTTAGATTTAGGAAGAGAGATATGGGGAGGCAGTCTATATCTGAACCCAGACCCGAACATCATAGCATCTAATATAACTGATACAGAGCGAGAGAGAGAGATTCCACGAATGCCAGGAGAAAATAAATGAAAAGAAACAAAGCAAAATAAAAGAGTAGTTAATTGTGGCTGGCCTGTTGTGTGTGATGTCACACATATGGTTATTCATACTAAGGGTGGCAACTTCAGTGATTCAAGACAAACACAAGAAAATCTGTCAGTTCTTGTTAAAGGAACATTGTTATTACCTCAGGTCAAGCAGATGGAGGGCAAACTTCTCTGCTGGATTCTGCTGCTCTTTAATTAATGTCCACATTTGTTATGTCAACATGATGCATCACATTTGTTTTAAAGGTTTGTTTTATTCTCTAACACAAATGCCTATATAATTGAATTTTCTACTTTCTAACCGTTGCGCTGGAAACCAAGGATTTAAGATGGCTGCAGATTCCTGCAGCTGTATTTTCATCAGTTGTTGGACGAAAACTGTTGAAATATCATATTCTGCTCTTTAACATAGGTTTTCAGTCAATCACTAATGATAGTTTGCCCATCACTGGGGACTTAGCAAAATGTGTATATTTATCTGAATATCTTCATGCACTTCTCTGAGAGGATAAAATAAATTAGAAGAGTAAAATTATTGCACACGGTGATACAATGTTACTCCACTGTATGAAAGAAAACAAGGAAACTGCAGCCTGCCGCGTATTCCGTTGAACCATACTTGAGTTGTGTAACACAAAAGAAAAGGACATGTAATTATCTCATTTCGTGCGTTTAGCCTTTTTTATAATATAGACAAAGTAAGTGCCTCATATTTTTAGCCATCACATTTTTAGCCTGTAAAACCTGGGTAGTAAATCTATTTGTAGCTGCCAAAACAATAAGTGAACAAGCCTGTTAACGGCACCAGCAAAAAATAAAATAAAACAACAACAACAAAAAATCTACACAGTATTTGTCAATGCTCTTAAATAGTTGGCAGGCTCCTCACCAAATTGTGGGGTTTTGGGTTGTTTTTTTTTTTTTTACAGTGTTAGACTCAGCTTGTAACTATAATTTTAAAAGGTACCTGTATTTATAGAAGAAGAAATGATATGGCAGCTGTTTGGTGAAGCCTTGAGAATTAGTGGTCTCATTTCTTCCATGTACTTCAATGAGTGTTGGCTCTTAGTAGACAGTTGCCCAAAGCACAGATGCCATCGTTGCAGAGGGTAAAGGCCCATGGAGTCTGAGCTAGATTCTCACTCCTCTGTATGGCCTCTTTAAATCCAGCATCTTGTGGAGTCAGTTAGTAAAGGCTTACATTGTCATTGCACAGTGATTTGTAATGAAAGAGGGTCTGGGACTCCAGCAATTAAGTGATGGGGATCAAATAATTTTTTACTTTAATAATTGACGCAACATGCTCAGAGGTGCCAAGGCTATCAACTGCCAAGCCTACAGATGCTGGGGCTCAGCTGTTGCACAAATTAAACACTGTCATTGCCCCCTTTCTTGTACTTGTTCTCTGAACAAGTAGAGGATTTCACTCTTTCTAGGAGTGTTAGTCTAGTGCTTTTCACAGCGGAGCACTAAATATACTAAAAAACAATGGCAGTCCTGTGGCACCTGAAAGACTAACAAATTTCTTCAGGTATAAGGTTTTTGTGGGCTGCAACTCGAGTCTGATGGAGTGGACTTTTGTTCTTTTTGCTATATACATGACTAACATGGCTACCCCTCTGTGAATTAACTCAGTTCTTTCTCTTCCCACTTCTCAAACAAACAAACAAACAAACAAACGAGTGTGTGTGTGTGTGTGTGTGTGTGTGTGTGTGTGTGTGTGTGTGTG
>ML685841.1:2314054-2378870 GCA_007922175.1 Pelusios castaneus | reverse complement strand
GTGTGTGTGTGTGTGTGTGTGTGTGTGTGTGTGTGTGTGTGTGTGTGTGTGTGTGTAAAAAAAACCACAGCGGATTAAGGAATTATTCACTTGGATTTGACCTATGGTTCATTGGCTAAATCAAAAAAAAAAATTTTTTTTTTTTTGGAAATCTAGTGAAAAATATCTTTTCAAATGTTTATTATGTGATTTACTTTCTGAGACCCCAACCTAAGACTGGCTCTGCTTTGGCAGATCCTTACTGCCTACCGAGTACTGGTGATTTCAAAAGAGCATCTCCAGCACAGAACCATTTGCAATGTTGGGGGCCTAAATAAATAAATACTAGCCAATTTAATGAAGTCCTTGATCCTGCATCCACTGAAAAGAATAGAAAATTGTAACTGAGTTCAGTGATAAGGTCTTTGACACTGAACAGCAAAATCAACCCCCAAACCACCCATTTGTTTGCAGCTATCTTACCTGGATATTTATCATCAATGTCGCTAAAGCCACAGTTATGAGGTTGGTGAAAACTGAGACCTTACTGCAAATTATAGAAAACTGCCTTCCCACTAACACACTGTAAGCCACAAATTCAATTCTCAATAGTCTACTAGGAAGAATACAAATCCAATCAATCAATCTTTCGAAATTCCCTTATTCTATATGTTGTACAGAATGTGTATGAACGTTCAGGTTTCCTTTGAATAAGTGTTTAATAAATATTGGTTTACTGAAAGTTTACTGGTTATGTTTTGCTTGTAATCTTAAGATCGACAAATGATCACAGTTTATTGTATTAAAAATGAATAAGTGACATTAGATAAATTAACACTTTGGATTTTATACTGGCATTTATCATTTGTGTTTCTCTATCAATTATAATATTTCCCTGTCCAAAATGACTATTTTTTTATTAAAATTCAATTAAAAAAGAATTAAATGTGTGGAGTAACATTTCTATCTACTTGCTCAGATGAATTTAAAAAATCACAAATACTTCATTTATGTCAGTATAAATGTGGTATAAAACAAAGAAATATTAGAGGGGACAGGAATTATATTTTCCTTGTTGGCTATTACAAACACTGTAATAAATTTACATAAGGGCTTCCATTGTACCATCCTTTTTTCATTCTCTCCTCACTATCTGGAAAGCCTGTAAAAAATAATTTCAACAAAAATATACATTATCATTCATTCATTAATTCTCCTGTTTGTGGAGCCTACATTCTGGATGAACTGTTTCTAGAGAGCACAATCTCATGCCAATCTTTTGGCCTGCCCTATCTTAAGGCTGAGGCAGGCAAGGTCAGAAGGTGTGACGTCCTCCCAAATGTGTGGGGCTGACCACGAGGGCTTCTCCATCCAGCTCATACTAGATAAATAGAATAAAGCTCATATGGACTCTGTATACTCAGCGGATTGGGGATGGGGAGAAGAGAGATGAGGGAAGGGGGGGGGCTGGGGAGAAGGAAGAGACGCGGTGGGGATTGGGGGCTGGGGAGAAGGAAGAGACGCGGCGGGGATCAGACTGTGCGAGGTGCGTAGGTCTGCAGGCAGTTGACTGGAGTGTTTAGTGTGGATGCTCTGAGTCGACTTAACAAGGTCGACTTTAAGTTGGCCTAAAGTCAACCTTGTTAAGTTGACTTAACAAAGCCTGTAGTATAGTATCCTAGACCTAGCCTAGGATACCAACAGGATTTGGAAATAGCCACCCACTGGAGATCTCTTCCCAGTTGGGGGATGTGGGATGGAGGGCCTCATGGAAACATTTCTCTACATTACCTGTATCTCCTTATGCAGCTCTGAATGCCTCTGAGGATTGGTGTGAGAATTCAAGATAATAATCTCCATTTCCCCCGCATGTCCACTGCGCACAGGCTGTCTTGCCCTCATGGAGGCCTGTTCCCTCCTGATTAGCCTCCCTTTTCTACACACCTCCTACATCCCCACTGCACCCATAAGCCTTTCGTCCCTTACTCAATTCCATTTTTATGATTTAATATAAACACACACATTCGTACCTGCTTCTCCTCCATTTAGCTATTCACTTTCAGACAGGAATTGATGCTTTAAGAATTGTTCACAAAACCCTGCTGCCTGATGGGGTGGTGGACAAGGTAGCAGCAGCATGGAAACCATGTCTCTATGTACTGATGTCTCCTCCAAATTAGCAAAGCACTTAAGCATGTGCTTAACTTCCAGCACAAGTATTTATTTTGATTTCTTTCTTCCTTCCTTCAATTTTTTAATAGTACAACTGCACATGCATACAATGCTCTGAGCACCTACCGCAACATATCACAACATACACATAAACAAAAGCCTGCCCATGAATATATCTACCCCAGCCAACACTCACTTCAAGAGCCTTAGCAAAGGGGCAGAAAAGATGGGCTTTGTAGCATAACCAGAAGATTAGAAACAGGACTCTAGCAGACCCAATAGAAAGGCATGTTTTCCAAAATTCATGACCTCCTCAAGAGAAAGCTTCTTTCAACAGAGTCTCCATGGACTCTGCCCACAGAGTCCCCTCTCCTCCCCGCCCACAGCACCACTTCCATCCAACTTCACAGTCTTGCTTCCCACCCACTGCAGCTTCCTAACAGCCTCCTTCCCCAAAAGCTGTCCTTCTTCCCCTACACAGCTATACTCCTATTCAACACAATTCCCTCCCCCAGATCACTACCTACCCTTTCATTCCCCCCAGACTCCTGCTCTAACAGACAGAACCCAATGTCCTCTATTTCCTGGCATTCACTTCCAAAGTTAGGGAAGTTTGTGAGAAGCTGATCTGAGGACTTGAAAAAGTGACTTCAGAAAGCAACTGATGAAACTTGAGAATTCTGTTAGCCTCTGTTGTGGGGCTGAAAATGGGTAAGAAGAGTAAGGTGATTTGCTAATTTTCTGTTACATTTTTAAATTTAACAGCTGTTTCCTCTGGCAACGTTATTAAATCTTTTCCCAAGAAAATACTATGAAAAATTCACCTGGTCTATGAAGAGAGAGTGTTTTAAATTCAGAGACGAACTTCAGACCTTTAAGTGTAATGTAGAGGGATTTTAAGCCTGCTTTAAGTACAAATCTCAATACACCTTTACACATGAAGCAGCTAAAGCACCTTCAGAATTTATTTTTTCACATATTTTCATTTACATTGTTGGTGCATACTCTCTAGCAATACTTTATTCCTAAAAATATTAAATATGAGTTTTAAAATAAACAATCTAATATTGCTTGATCCATAAATTCCATGTAGTAATCATTGTTAACAATGCTGTTAAATTGAAAATAGCTTCTACATTGCTATCTTATGATAGCTCTGTATGCTTTCCCAAGATTACAGTCCTGAATTTTTATAGGCAGAAAGAGTTCGCAAAATATTTTCCTAAAGCCCACTGAACTACTTTTGAGTTAAAAGATATGCTACAACAATTTTAAAAGCTAGTAAATACATCAATAAGTAGCCTTAGGTCTGAAACTGGGATCTGAGATAACAGCATTATTCAGGCCCTGAGGTGGAGGCTCCTGGCTTAAAGAAGGAAAGTAAGAGCTTTTTGGAATAAAAATTGTTTGGGAAAAAATCAGAGCCTGAAGATACAGGAGACTACAGAGGGAAAATATCAGAGCATCTGAGAATGGGAAAAGCTATTTGGTACCTGGAGAAACATACTGGACTCTAGGAAGGACATTCTCTCAACAGATTTTGTGGCTACAGATTATGTATGTTTAAAATGTAGGATGTTAAGCAAAAAATTAAAGTAAATAGTTTTATACACAATTAATTCTGAGTGTGTGATTTGAATTTGTATTTCAAATAATTTGTGAGAAAGATAGTTAACATAAACTAAATTACATGTAACAGCCCATCAGACATAAGGCCTAGTGTAAAGAAACTTGGGAAGTCCAACAAAGGAGGGATGTGAAGAGTGAGTGAGGAGGGGAATTAAAACCCTAGCTTATTAAATGCGAAGATATCAAAAAGACAATTAGACTGGAGTAACAAGTCGAGAACAAAACTGAAAAATGCAGCTGTAAATTATCTTTGAGTGGGTAACTCATCTAAACCAGATGCCTCAGGCTAAGTTAGGTGAATCCATGCGAGCTCCCAGGTTGCTGAGCACTACGTTCTTCTGCTGTAAGGCTGTCAGTAACAACAGAGGAATTTCAGTCTTTATCTTTTATTCATTTAATTTCTGGCAAAGTGGAATATACTAACAGACAGAACTACTCACACGTTTGTTACCATTATTTTTTGGCAACAGTGTCACTACCAGTAAATATCTATTCAAATCATAATCAAGGTCCTGCCTATAAACCTTTTGCAAAACTTGATGCTACACTTGACCGGTCATTTTCTGTATGTAGTCCAAGAAATGTCCTGTATTCTCATAACATGAATTAAAATTGTTAGTTCACATGAAAATATAATTGAAATAAATGGCTTCACTGATACTCATAATTGTCTAAATAATGTGTGAACAATGGAAGAAATCTTGGAATGCAAGTGGTTTGAGCCTGGCAACACCAATCTTAAAATACAAATTGTCAGAAATTGTTCTGTCCTTTGAATTATTTTCTTAGCATGAATTACTCTAAGAGGGCTATGAAGAAAATCTAAAATTGTTTACAATTCTCGTACTGTGAAGCAGAATGAATACAGTATGAAATAGTCTGAGTTGCTGTGATCTAAACATAGACTAGGAGAAACTTTCAAATATAACATTTCAAAGTTACAGTATTAAAACCAATGTGAACAAAGTATGTCAATGAAATCTTTTATTCTGGTACAACTGCAGCTACATAAAATCAGAGCAACTGAGCAAATAAATCCCCTCATCGTACTTCAAAGCAACATACTTTTGCTGCTGCAGCCTTTCCCAAATATCTAAGGCTATGTCTACACTTGTTAAGTCGATTCTGTTAAGTTGACTTAAGATCGACTTTAAGTTGACTTAAAGCCGACCTTGTTAAGTCAATTTAACAGAGCTTGTAGTGTAGATATACCCAGCTACACTGGCTTTAAGTCGACTTAAGTCAATTTAATGAGGTCGACTTAAGCCTTAAGTCAGCCGTCAGAGGTGGTGTTATTAAGTCGACTTAAGGAAGTGTTTAAGTCAATTTAACAAGTGCTCAGTGTGGACGCAGAGTTATATAGGTCGACTTAAGCATCCTTAGGTCAACCTAAGGTGCCAGTGTAGATGCACCCTTAGAAAACCAAAGGGGTTTGCTGTGTGCCTTGACCATAACTTCATTTTTGGGGGCCAAGTTGAAGGAGAAGGAACGCAGACTCAAAGATCTGTCATGGAAGATGCCCTATGAAGTGAACTCTTTTATATAAATCAAAGACATGCCTGACAGGATAAGGCTGCCCTTTAAGGATAATAAGGGTCAGCTCCCCCATTCCTGTAACTGTGTCCCTTTAAGTGTTGGGGAAGTCTGATGTAATCAAGGAGCTGGGAAATAGGGAATATGTGTAGACAGGAAACAGTTCTGAGATTTAGTAGTATTTTGGAGAGAGAAACAAGATGCAGTTCCTTTAAGGGCCTCAGACCAGGCGCCCAGCAGAATGGGTGGGTGTGACCCTAAGAGTATCTCTAAGCCAGGAGACAAGGGGTTTCCCTATAATTTAGCAGTGAGTTTCAGCTGGTCTGACCAACTCAATGTATCCCAATCACTATTGTTATAATCTGTATCTATAAGGTATCATGTGATATTTTATTAGAAAATTAATAACTCACTGTTCAGTAATATTCTTATGGGATGTATGTATGGTCAACACACCAAGGATTATATAGAAGTGGTAGAATTATGAGTAAAATGTGTTTAAACCATGTCAAGAGGAGTTAATAAACAGGTATTTCCACACAAAGGATTGTGGTTCTGCCACCTTGAATGTGTCTCCCATGTACGTTGAGCAAGATGTGACCAAGGACAAAGAAAAGCACATTTCCATAACTAGACAAATGAAGTCATCAGGGGTGTGTCTACACTTATAAATTATGTTGATTTAAGGAGGCTTAAGTCGACCTAAACTACTCCGCATACACACTTGGCTTTCCTTAAGTCGACTTAAGAATTTCCCTAAGTCAACGTAAGGAAAAGTTAAGTCAACTTAATAACACCTTGTTTTAGGTCAACTTAACACTTTTAAGTCGACCTTATTAGGTCGACTTAAGCCAGTGTGGATGGGGATTAGCACCTAAATTGACCTTATTAAGTCATCTTAAAGTGTTAAGTCGACTTAATAAGGTCGAAAAGGGGCTATGTCTACACTAGAAAAGTTAAGTTGACTTTTGTTAAGTCATTTTAATAAGGTCGACTTTAAGTTGACTTAAAGTCAGCATTATTAAGTCAGCTGAATAAAGTCGACTTAACTTTTCTAGTGTAGACATAGCCCAGGAAACCCAGTGAAAAAAAGATGATAATATAGCATTCTCAATGGGAGATAGAGGCAGCACCTCCAAGAAACCTTTGTGTCACTTGAAGCAGAGTCAATGAATGTTTCAAACTTTAACTGGACTTTAAAGAGACAGGCAGAGAACACAAGTTTTTCTTCATCTGAGGAGACTAGAAAACCAGTGTTTTGGACTCAGGAAGGGTGTGGATCCTGATTAAGAGCAAGTCAACTCTTGCTAGAAAAGAAAGATTAATGAGGAAACTTCCTTGAACAGAGACTGTAGCTTGTTAAGTTAGGTCTGAGCCATTAGAAAGCATATTGTTTACTTTTATTTGTTTGTAACCCTTTCAAGCATTATCCCTTCATACCTGAACTCACTTTTAAAACCTCTCTCTTTTTGGTTGAATAAATCTTTCTTGCTTTTTACCTAAACCAATCTAGCTGACTTTAATAACTTCTGTGATTGTTCCAGGATAGGACTGGACATTAAAGGGCAGACAGTTTCAGAGAAATTCAGGACTGGGGAAGTGTTGTGGTCACTCTGCAAACAGTAATTGGATAGTGAAAGCCAGGGTATGACCTGCATGCTTTTATGCTGGTTATTGGTGTCAGGTGAGTGAGGCACAGCACCATAGCATTTAAGCCCTCCACAGTTGCAGGGCAGGCAGTGACACAACCTCTTACGGATCTGGGTTGACCCTCAAAATGCCACATTATCACCTCATCAGCAGGAAGTGAGCTGGGAAAGGAGACCAGCATTTATGAAACCTGTTTCTGGACAATGAGTATATACAACAGCAGGAGAAGGTGTACCTGCTGAATTCTCTGAGAATAAATGTGAAAGGGCAGATTGGAAAGAAACTGGCTGAGGATCTGCAGCTGACTTGAATGAGAACCCAGCTGCGAGGGAGAAGCTGGGGGACCTCCTCTCTCAAGTAGATACAAATTAACTGAACGAGCTGCAGTCTAGCTCTAGAAGAGAGGGCTAAGAACTCCTGCCCAAAGGAGAGATGAGGTAACTCCATAAAGCACAATCCAATAGAGAAGAATATACATGGTGTAACAGGAGCCACACAGCAGGAGAAGGAATCTCCTGTCTAGAGAGAGATACAAAGAATGAGGAAAGGTAGGAGCAGCCCAAGATGGTAGCAAGGGTTTGGAAGAAGCAGTCCTTAACAGTCTAACACAAGATCCCTGGGCTGGAACACAAAGGAGAGGGTGAGTGGGAAGGCTTGGGTTTTTTTACCATTTCCTTAGTAAAGGAGATATGAGTCTCAGGACTGAGGGGGGTAAAGACTGACAAAGTTTCAGAAGGGCACTGTGGGCTTGACATAAGTGCCCATAGATTTTAGGACTTGTCCGGTTAGTTTGAAAGGCAGAGGGCTAGGATACAGAAGCTGAAGACAGCAAAGGACCAGAATGCTGGACTACAGAGGAATTATGGCAGTGAAAGTGTACCATGTCAGAGCCCAGTCTGACCTCAACTACAGCAATATGGCCTAGGAAAAGTAGCAGTCTTTTAAGTAAGTAGGTCCTGAGACTTTGGGCTTTATTTATTCTCCTGAAAAACCAATAGGTCAAAAGTATAGATGAATATGTAATAAATTTGTACACAGCTTTACTTGGTTTGCACATGCAGTTGCAATAATAGCACATATTCACAGGTACATTTTTGCTGAACCACTAGATTTTGAACATTTGTCTTTAAATATACAATTTTAGAAATAATGCATCTTGGGAATCTTGCTCAGTATTCTCAATTGTGTGTGGTTTGTGTTTTATTTCAGGTTTGGTAATTAAAACTGGCATTTCCTCTAACCAGTGATTCATTTTTGAATAATGAAAAACTCTTGACAAAATGTTCATTGCATTGTAGGTAAATAGGTTCAGTGTATCTCTTAAGCAGCTCCTACTGGCAGGGCTCCTTTGGGTTACCAACTGAAAAATAAAACTGTCCCCCTGACATGTTCCCTGAGGGAACCCTGTGTGTATGAGGTGATGATAAGATCAATTAGACAAGGTGTGAGTTCTTTCCAAAGGACACAAACCAAAATCATAATAGGTCAGCATTCAAATTCTCTCTAATTATCCTGAGGTAGATATCTCTTAATATTGATTTCTTTGTGCCCCTTCCCCTCCCTGTTCTGCTGGTGCCCATATGTTACTATAGGAGTGAACGAAGGAGTAGTAGTGATAGCCTGTTAGCATCATGGTGTGCTGGCTGTTGTTTAAACACAAAGGAAGACGTGGCTCCTGTCCCAAAGAAATTGCATTCCAAGGCTGTGAGTCAGCAAAATACTTAAGCGTGTACTTTAGTCTGACCTAATAAAGTGGACTTAAGTGTCCACACTGTGCTTAGGTCAACCTAAGGAGTCAATTTAAGGGTAAGGTTGACCTAACGGGCAGTTCTTATTAAGTTGACCTAACTTGCAAGTGTAGACATAGCATTAGTGATCAATCCTGATAAGTGTCTTCATCTTCCTTAGAGCCAACGATGCTCAGCACTCTGTAGGAGTGGGCCCTTGATCTCTCGTGTTAATGGATCTTTACTAGTTTTGGTTATTTGTGCACTCAGTGGAGTTAAGGAACATTCTTCCTTTGAAGATTTTTGATAGGCAAGAGAACAGGGCCTCCATATTGGTGGGGGGTGGGGAGGGAAAGGTACAATTTATCAGGGCCCAGAGGTCCTGGGGGGTATGTCTGTCCCAGGCTGCAACCCCCATTACTGTGTGTGGGAAGGGGCACATGTTACAAGTTTGTACTGGGCCCCAAAAATTATGCTTGGGCTCTGGAGGAGAGATGTAAGTTATCCATCTGATTACAAGAAAAGATGTTTATATCTGCACCCAGGGCTGGATTATCAAAGGGGCTTTAAGGGCTTAAGCCCTGGGCCCTGGCCTAAAGGAGGTCTGGGGCTTGAGCCCATAAAACTCCTTTAATAATCTGGTCTGGAGACTCTCAGTGCAGACAATGCACTGTGGGGAGAAGGGGGGCAGGGCCCAGGCCTCAAGTGGGGTAGGGAACTCTGCCCTCCCACCACTTCACTGAGCCAGATGATCTGCCCCCGAGGCGAGACAGCACAGGCCAGAATAGCGCTCGCTCCGCTCAGGGGGCGGGGCCAGCTGGCTCAGCCTGTGCTCCGGCCCGGCCGCGTGGCTCTCCAGGACCTGTGGCCAGGGCTTTATTGGGGCCTGCCACCACAGTGTGCCGGCTAAGCCCCCCCCAACATAGCCTGGCTAGAGCAGGGCCAGAGTGGGGGAGTACCCTTGGGTCCCAGGCCCCCCCCCCCAGTGATGGGGGTGGGAGCAGAGGGGCCCCAGGCAGGAGGGCGTGGGGGGGGCGGCATCCCAGAGCCCCCAGGCCGGTTAATCCAGCCCTGTCTCCACTCTGTTAATTTGCTCATATATCAAGAATTCTAGCAAATTGCATTCCAAAATAGGATGAGGAAAACCAACGATGCCTCTTCCCAGTTCTTCATCACTCTAAAATGGAGCTGAGGTCATGAGACTTGATACAAAGAAACGACTGTAATGACACTTCCATGAACCTGTTCTTTTCAATGAGGCCTGTTACACAGTGGCTCAATTTCATAATTTATGCAACTCCAGTCCATTTAATTTAATTTCCACCCCACAGTTTGCTTAAAAGTGTTGAGTAAACAGCATAAGAGGGCAGATGGATTCAAGCAGGAAAACAGTTTGGTGGATTCATGCAGGGAAACATTTTTGGGTAGTGTCTGTATGAACATTTAGTAAAGAACAGTTTTTGTGGTTTAACACCTAGACTTTCCTCTCTGCAGGGAAGTAAACTGTATTCTGTAAACTGTATTCTCCCCCACACCACACTTCATAAATGTAATATGTAAACCTAAAAATCCTAACAGACTTTAGACAAACATGTTCATTATTAACTGCATCCCAGGTGCTTTGAAATTCAACTCTTGCTCCATAAAGACTGGGAAAGAAAATCTTGCAGGCGTCTATCAAATTAGATTTTTCAATTTTGAAATAGAAAGGGGTTTCGTCAAACAGCTAATCTGTTGTTTGGCTTTTTTTGTTTTGTTTTGTTTGTTTAAATAGGGAAATATAAAATTAAATTGTCATTAGACTCCATATAGTCCACAGGTCAATTTTTTTTTGTCAGCTTGTAATGTTAAATAAATAAAAACATATACAAAATAGACGCTATAAGCCTTTTATCCCGATTCCTGTTTGGCTCTGTTTGCAAAGGGAAAGACAGATGGATTCTTAGCTAAATAGGCAAACCAAGTGACATTCCCAGCCAGCCTGAATAGAATGAAGTCTAGTTGGAATGCTGCCGCTGTGATGCTGTGTACATCATCTTTATGCAAGTGAAGTTTTTGTGAACTGAGTATAGAAATAGCAATAACATTTTTGTGGACAATTTCTTCTGCCAGGTAGTGAAGCATCTGAATTTCATATTTGGAAAAATTAATCTTATTTACACGTTACAGGAAAATAATTAGATATCTTGATGTAATCAAGCTTGATCAAACTGACTTCATAAAACAAGAATTAGATCAGAATGCTACAATTTTCATTGGCAATGTATAAATTATATAACCATTCTTATAAAACATTCTGACACTTAATTCTTTGCATTGTACCACGGTTCCTGAAAAACAGAATGTGGTGTTCCAATTTCTGCTTAGAGAAAAGGAGTGGCTTTGATTATTTGTGTGTGTTTTATTTTTTATGATAATGAATATCCACTTATTTGCTAATGCTCCTAGGTGGATCTAGTGCATCGTTTAGAAATTGAATGTTTTTTTCCATCAGAAAAAAAAGCATTAAGTTCTGTAATATAAATGAGCTGCATAGAAAATTCTAATATAGAAGTATCACTTAGAATTCTGTCCTGTATTAAAGTTATCATGGATATCCTTCCCAAGGTCTTCTAGTCTAATTTTAAATTCCCTACCTTCAGTTCTTGCTTTAATTATGTGACTGGCTCATCTTCATAGTGCAGTGGATACTTTGATGCATTTATTAATGTCTTGAATGTTATCCTATAACCCTATATTTAGGGCTCTATCAGCTCTTGTGAAATATCAGCAGAACTGTACAGTGTATGCAATGAAGAGGAAAACAAGAAACAGTTTCCACTTCACAATTCCACGGAATTAACAATGTTGTCCCTATAAGTTTGTGCTGTTGCTGAGTATGTTCACTGTTTCAAACCAATCTAAATGTTATGAGGATAGACTTTTCTAACTTGCAGTTAAGCAGAATAAAGTTCTGTATCTGAAATATTGCATTGTTACACAATAGTTAAATTCTTTCCCCTTCCCTTAGTGCTGCTGAAATTTTGTTTTAAATAACTATACACAACACTAATATCTTACCCTTAGCACCAGGAGAGAAGATATTTTTAACCTCTTTAAAGGTGTGCACAGACAAGAACATTAATAAAAAAAAGAAAAGTCTGTCTACCTTTATCAAACTTTTACATTCCTTCTACAGAAATTATGTTTCTTTCACTTAAGTTACGCATCAAAAAGGGGCAGCCAATTTAAGTAATTTTGTCTCTTTCTCTCAGCATACAAGGTCATTAATTGCTATAGGGACCTTCATAAACCCTAGTCTGCTGATGGGGTGAGAACTCTATTGTTAAATGTATTATGGCAGGGCTGTCTTTGGAGATTGCCTGCTTGATTGCTTTGTAAAGGCCCAATGGCACACAGCAATTAAAATCCATAGACCTTTATAACCCCACTGATGTTTTATGGGCCTTTTTGTGTCCTTTGGTATGGTTTACCATTTGTGTCTCTCCCAATGGATCTTCTTTCAGAACTCAAAGTGGGATTTTTTTCCCACCATGATAAAGCTACTTATACATCATGTGAAAGGTTAATGACTATTTTCAAAAAAGAGCATATGTTTAAAGTCATAGGGTGAAAGTTATAGTAAAGAACAATTAAGTAAAATCGGACCATTTTCCCATTCTCATAGTAGCTGGATCCTACTACATTTAGTGTGCATTATGGGGGGCGTATGAATCTAAGGTCTGTTTGAAATGATGAAACTCATTTTATTTGAGTGAATTTGACTTGATATTTGATGGAATTGCATGGTAACATTACTCTTTGTATGTTGATTTCTCCCATTTCACCCAGAAAGTGGGAAGTGCCACCTGTGGAGTATAACCCCTTGCCATATCAGACACTCTTCAGATGCCCCATTAATAGAGTCACATACAGAGAAATTTCCACATGGGTCAGAGTGTCAGGGAAGGAGCAACTTTGATGCTACTTTCTGAGACATCTTCCCAGGCCTCTGCTTTTCATTTTCAGCATGAAAGTCGATGTGGGAATTAATATGGCTCCAAACTTCTATTGCTCCTCTTAGGGTTTGTCTGTGGTTTCTACTGAGGAGCCAACCTGGGATCCAGTCAATGACAGTATGGCTCCTGAAGGAAAGGGAGGGGACAAAAAAACAGAGTCATCCTTCAGGAGAGCTTCTGCCCCATTTCCCTATTGGGGTTGTTTCTTTCAACATGGATTCCTTAAATCTTTGCGGTTGGAAGGAAGAAAGCCTTCCAAAATCCACAACTCTAAAAGCCTTACCACTATTGGTTTTCAGAATTCAAACACTAAGTAAATTAAATATCCTCTTATCAGATATTTGCAATGTACTTCCATGGGGAAAATTTTGCTTCTGAAATTAACATGAAACAACTACTAGTTAAGATAACAAAGTGCATTTGATGGAAAGGTGGATGTTTGTTATTCGAAAACTTAAAACATTCCCTGGGCATCTCCAATAACCATTAGGTTATGGCTCACCTTTCTTATGTGGGTGTATAAAACTTGTATGAATAAGCTATACAGAATTAAACTAGTCAACAATATCCCAGTGCCAAAGAAAAGACAAATTTAAAATGAAGGGATTATAATGCTACATAGTCCATCAAAAAGTTTTATGATATAAAACAAGAAATGTGGAGAAACAAACCTATCTGTGAATTTTACTTGAAAAGATGCCCTTGGAGAATACAGGTTAGAGGCAAAGAGGCAAATAGGTTATTGTAAATAAACAATTTTTTTGTTCTAAATGTGGTTGTGTCCTGGAGTGACTATAAAAATGGTATCACAGTGTTCCATAGTTGATGTGTCTCACTGATTTCCATGTCAGAATTACTCAGTTTGGAAATACAAAGACCAGTTTTCTTTTCTTTTACTACAAGACATACAAACTCACTGTAGGTTCTCACAGTCAAGCTGGGCTCTATCCATTTTATTCATCATAACCAGTAATAAAAGTTCTGGTAGCCAGTTAGGCTCTAAGAGCACCTGTGCAGCCCCATTATGTTAAGTGAATTTTCACAGGTGTAACTGAGGGCATAATCTGAGCACATTGAGGTTGCACAGATGTGACTGAAGGCTTAATATGACCTGCACAATGATGTTGATGTACAAGATAGAACCCAGTTTGACTACTAGAGCCCAGAGTCAATTAGCGTGACTGGAAGATATGGAACAAACAAACAAACATGTTTTTGTTTGCAAACTGAGCACATTTCAAATGGAAATTAGGGAGACAAAATGAATGAGGAACTTCCCTATATCATTCTTACAAGGACACTTTTTATAATATGAAAGTCACACTGTAAGCTCTTTAGACAATGCAACGGTCAATCATTCAGACCTAGTTTATTTAGGTAGCTATTTAATCTTTCTGTGTTGTGACCTTCAGCATGCAGTTGTGGCCAAGTCTGGAGCCTTAGGTTGACTTAAGGACAGTTAAGTTGACCTACAGATAGATCGCTGTGTCCACACTGGGCGCTTATTAAGTGGACTTAAGCACTTCCTTAAGTCAACTTAATAACACCACCTCTTAAGGTCGACCTAAGGCTTAAATTGACCTTATTAAGTTGACTTAGGCCAGTGTAGATGGGGGATAGCCCTGAAGTCAACCTAATTGGCCTCCAGGCCCCCTTGCAGAGTTCCTGGCCACTCCTCCATTGACTTAGCACTTGCCAGTGTGGATGCAGAGCTGTGGACCCTCTAAGTTGACTTAACAAGCTTGACTTTATGTCAGCTTAACAGAGCCTCCAGTGTAGACGTACCCTAGAACAGGTATGTTTGATGGCTCTGGATTATTCTCAGTTAAGCAAATATATCACCTTGGTTGCTACTTATTTTGTGCAGGAAAATTCTATTTACAGAATTTGGTTCCCAGTCGTTTATCTGCATTTGATAATTGGGCTCACATATGGAAAAAGAATCTGTTAACACTCTAGTACAGTATCTCCTTTGTCCCTAGCAATTTTCACTATTCGGTCCATCTCTGATGCTTGAGATGGAGACTGGCATCCTTCTTCCAGTTTCTGATAAGGAAGGCTTAGTAGGGATCCAATCAGGAACAAATTTAGGAGCAAGCAACCCAAGTGACCGCCTGGAGTGCCAGGCTTGAGAGGTGCCAGGCTCAGGCATGGCAAATCAAATCACTGATTTCAAATTTCTGGTCTCAATTGTGGTTTGGCACTATATCCTGTTCCAAGTAAATGTTGTAAGAAAGGCATTACAAAAATCAGTTGATGGACACTTCAATCACTACTACTTTGAAAAGCTGCCTTGATTTTGTTTTGGCATATAGAGATGACAGATTTGGTAGAAATTTCAGGGGAAACTTATGAGTTGAGTCTGTCTTCTAGAAAACTTGTATTCATCAGACGAAGAGACAGTTTGGTTATGAGGGCAGAGATTAGGTGACAGGAAGCTCAGAATAAAAATTCAAGAGGGGGTTTTTTGCTTGCTCATTGAAACTTCTTGAGTGTCCATTGAAGAAAGCTTCAGACAAATGAAGCACCACAGTAAGACCTGGGGAATTTTGTATAACCATAGTAAGCTTCTGGCAGATGGAAAACCATGGTTGAATGATTGTATGGACCTTCATCAGGTGCTGACATGGGGAATGTCGTTCAAATGTCAATGGTAAAGAGCTCTATGTTGAGTTGGACAATATCCATCACGTTTTTTTCACATGGGAAGTACCCTCCACTCAAAGTTCTCAAATTCATTCATAATGCAGAGCTGAAAGACACTTTTCCTACGTGTGGATGGTTTTCAGGATTCTTTTCATGTTGCCAGTCACAATTGCGAGAGGTGAGTGCAGCTTTTAGAATCTCAGACTCATTAAAACATATCTTTGGCAAATGGTATTTTCAAGCGATAAAATAGCAAGCAGTGTCAGTTTCCAACTGACAATGGTTGACAAGTCTTTGGCTCTTTGACACTGTGCTTCAGTTTGCCAGGGCAAAGAAGACATTTTGAACTAAAGGACTAAGGTTAACATTCTAAGGCTGTCTCCTACTTAACACTGCTTAATACTGATCCCTGCAATGTTGGTGAATAGTTCAATTTCTTGATGTTAGTACATTTCAGTTATTCTTGAAGTTAAAAAGTTTCAATAAGCTTAGAGGAAACTATATAAGCAAATAAAAAAATATAGCATGAATAAATACAGTGTGCGAATTTATCATCTCATATGATAGGGATAAATCATGAATGCAAATTGTGCATCAAATTTGTGAAGTGGGCTACAAATTAAATAAAGTATTCAAAAGCTTAAAAATGGAGGGAAGGAGTAGGGGTGAGGACTGAAGATGCTTCTTGCCTGGGGCACCACTTGGTCCAGTGATGGCCTTGGATCCAACAGTAGTTTTCATCACAGAAAGAATCCTAATCTTCATCTGAAATGAGCAGGTTGAGTACTGTATTAAGCACAAAATTAATTGTATCTCTGTCCTCCAACTCTACTTGAGCCTTAACTCAAAGAATATTGTCTAGTTTGATTCTGTATTGATTATACTGACTGGCACAGTGAGGCAAATAACCCATGATCTGCTTGAAATTTGGGCTTTTCTTCCCACTGCAGGCCACAACTTCATCTTTGATAAAGTGATTTCGTTGATGAGAGTAGGAAGGCAGTCCAAAAGAGAGAGTAGAACTTTTGTTAATAGCCCTGATAAGGGAATACTACATTTGCCACACCTTGAGCAATCTAGGTGTCTTACTAGATCCTTGGCTACTCCTAGAAGCCCAGGTTGTAGATATGACCAAGAATTCATCTCCAAGTACACTGTAACTGTCTCTCTGAAACAGACTGTGATAATTGTTCATGATTCTGTCACCTGTAGATTAGAACCCTATAATGAGTAGAGCTGGTCCAGAAATATTTCAGTGAAACGGGTTTTTGGAATCATAGAATATTAGGGCTGGAAGAGAGCTCATGAAGTCATCTAGTCCAACCCTCTGCTAAAAACAGGACTAATCATCCCAGCCAGGGTTTTGTCTAACAAAAGTTAAAAGTTTCCAAAGATGGAGATTCCAGCAGCTCTCTAGGTAACCAATTCCAGTGCTTCTTCATGTTCCTAGTGGGAAAGTTTTTCCTAATATCTAACCTAGACCTCCTCAGCTGCTACTTGAAACCATTGCTCCTTGTTCTGTCTTCTGTCACCACTGAGAAAAGTCTTGCTCACTCATCTTTGGAGTGCCCCTTCAAGTAGTTGAAGGCTGCTATTAAATCCCCTCTCAGTCTTCTCTTCTGCAGACTAAATAAACCTAGTTCCTTCAGTATCTCCTCGTAAGTCACATGCCCCAACCCCCTAATCATTTTCATTGCCCTCTGCTGGACTCTTTCTAATTTGTCCACATCCTTTCTGTAGTGGAGAGCCCAAAACTGGACACAATATTCTAGATGTGGCCTCACCACTGCCAAATAAAGGGGAATAATCACATCCCTTGATCTGCTGTCAACACTCCTACTGATGCATGCCAATATGCCGTTGAGTTTTTTGGCAACAAGGACACACTGTTGACTCATATGAAGTTTCCTGTCCACCAGGTCCTTTTCTACAGAGCTACTACTTAGACGATCGGTCCCCAGCCAGTAGCAGTACATGGGATTTTTTACATCCTAAGTGCAGGACTTTGCACTTATCTTTGTTGATCCTCATGAGATTTCTTTTTCCCCAATTATCCAATTTGTCTAGGTCTCCCTGAATCCCATCCCTACCCTCCAGCGAGTCTACCATTTCCCCCAGCTTAGTGTAAACCGCAAACTTACTGACCGTGCAATCTATCACATCATCCAGCTCATTAATGAAGACGTTGAACAAAACCAGCCCCAGGAGCAAGCCCTGAGGGACTCTGCTTGTTACTGGTTGCCAACTAGACACTGAGCCATTGATTTCTACCAGCTGAACCCGATGATCTAGCCAGCTTTCTATCCAATTTACGGTCCATTCATCCAGCTCATACTTCTTTAACTTGCTGACAAGAATGCTGTAGGAAACCATATAAAAAGCTTTGCTAAAGCCAAGGTATACCATGTAGATGGCTATTCCTGAATCCACAAAGCCAGTCATTTCATCATAGAAGGCAATCAGGTTGATCAGGCACGATTTACCTTTGGTGAATCCATGCTGGCTGTTCCTGATCACCCTGTTTTCCTCCAAGTGTTTCAGAACTGATTCTTTGAGGACCTGCTTCATGAGTTTTCCAAGTTCCAAAGGAATAGCTGTGTTTGTCTAGATCAGCAAAACAAACAAGGAGTCCTGTGGCACTTTTAAAGACTAACAGATTTATTTATTGCATGAGCTTTTGTGGGAGAAAAATCCCACTTCGTCAGATGCTTTGAAGATGGGGAACTTACAGAAAGGGAGGAAATTAAATGCAGGGACGTGTATGACACAGGATCAGGTCAGGCTGTAATGGCAAATCAAATTTGCTTTTTGATTTGCTGTTACAGCCTGACCTGATCCTGTGTCATATATTTCCCTGCATTTAATTTCCTCCCATTCTGTAAGTTCCCCATCTTCAAAGCATCTGATAAAGTGAGATTTTCTCCCATGAAAGCTCATGCGATAGATATATTTGTTAGTTTTTAAAAGTGCCACCGGACTCCTTGTATGATTTTTCCAGGGATTGAAGTGAGGCTGATTAGTCCTCCTTTTTACCTTTCTTAAAGATAGGTATTATATTTGCCTTTTTCCAATCCTCCGGGACCTCCCCCATTTGCCATGAGTTTTCAAAGATAATGGCCAGCGGCTCTGCAATCACATCGGCTAACTCCCTCAGCATCCTTGGATGCAGTTCATCCGGCCCCATAGACTTGTGCACGTCCAACTTCTCTAAGTAGTCCCTAACCTGACCTTCTATCACCGAGGACTGCTCTCCTTCTCCCCATTCTGTGTTTCCCAGTGCAGCAGCCTGGGAGCTGACCCTCCCTGTGAAGGCTGAGGGAAAAAAAAGCATTGAGGACTTCAGCCTTTTACACATCATCCACCACTAAGTTGCCTGCCCCATTCAGTAAGGGACCTATACCATACCTGATCCTCTTCTTGTTACTGACATACTTGTAGAACCCTTTCCTGTTACCCTTCACATCTCTTACTAGCTGCAACTCCAATTGTCCTTCAGCCTTCCAGATTTTATCCCTGCAGGCCCATGCAATATCTCTGTACTCCTCACTAGTCATCTGTCCAAGCTTCCACTTCTTGTAAGCTTTCCTTTTGTGTTTCAGCTCACCACAGAGTGCTCTGCTAAGCTACGCTGGGTGCCTTCTATATTTTCTATTCTTTCTGCACATCGGAATGTTATCTTCCTGTGCCTGTAGTAGGGTTTCTTTAAAATATAGACAGCTCTCTTGTACTCCTTTCTCCTTCAGATTAGTCTCCCAGGGAATCCTGCCCATCAGTTCCTGAGGGAGCCAAAATCTGCTTTTCTGAAGTCCAGGTCTGTGTTCTGCTTCTTTCCTTTCTTCCTTTGATCAGGATCTTGAACTCGACCATCACATGGTCGCTGCTGCCGAGGTTATGTTCACTTCTACTTCACCTAACAGTTCTTCTCTGTTTGTGAGCAGCAGGTTGAAAGGAGCAAGGCCCCTAGTTGGTTCCTCCAGCACTTGTACGAGGAAGTTGTCCTCAGTGCTCTCCAAAAACTTGATGATGGCATATCAGGTGACTTATTTCAGTATTGCTGTAACTATATACAAAGACTCAGCACCTCCATATGTTCTGAGTTACCCAAACTGAATTACAAAGCACACACAAATGGTCTGATTATTTGTGAAAATGCAGAAATAAATAGTCAGCACAACATCCTAGAACTGTGAGCAACAAAATCCAGAATTTCTCACCATTTGGTACTTTTGATCAAAAGCAGGAGTATTTGTTCTGCTGTAGAAGGTCACAGTGCATCTTTTGGAACTCTTCAAATGAGACATCTTTCACAAATTCACTACCTGTCCCACAAAAGAAGCCCTACAGAAGAAGTCAGTGACCTCTGTTTTTTGTTCATTCAAGAATGGAAAAACAATGCAACCATAGAAGGATGGCAACTGAAGAAGATGTGTGTTTCTGGTAATGAGGTGAAACTGGCTGGTCTAGCCTTAAGTGGATTAGCTGAATTCAAAACTTAAGTACACTCTCACATGTATGATCAGAGATTGCAAGCCGAAGTGCTGAAATTAGTTGACCTATGGTAGAGAAAATTGGATTCAATCAAGGTACTGGGTTGTCCACTGAAGCTCTCTTCATGATGAAATTAATTCAAGAAAAGTAACTAATTGGACAACATTTTGATGAGATTAGCTAGGACACCATGGGAAAGTATTACCTTTTTTTTTTTTTTTGAGATGAAGATGCTCCAAAAGATTTGAAAGTGCATTAGAGAGAGATTCTAAAGATAATGGCAATGCGGGATCAATGTAGACCCACTCAGTCAATACTGGAAGAACTCTCCGGTCGATGCAATAACTCCACCCCTTCAAGTGGAGTAAGGCTGCATCAATCAGAGGGCACTTCAAGTTGATGGAGGCTAGTGAGTAGGAGTAATTAAGTTGGTGAGTGGGAGATGCACAGTCTATGACATGCAGATTGCATATCTCCCGTCAACTTCCCCCCCCCCCCACCATGTAGACTAGGTCTTAGAGAGGAGAATTTTCTATTTTTTTACATTCTAAAAGGAAAAATCCAACTCCATAATCACACTGCTCGGGACCACAAATGGATAGAAAACATTCCCCCCCTCCCATCCCCGAATGCCAAGAAGACAAATAAAAGGAATGTAGAGTACCGGTGGAAATTAATACTTGATCTTGTCTGTAAAGAGTAGAAATTATTAAATGATTTGATGGAGGTTGGGGATTATAAATAGTCTGGTGATTATCAAGTGGGTTTCTAGGCAAGAGAATACTAAGCAGGTGATAATAGAGGGTTTTATATTGGAGGGGAGAAGGGTATTTGTTAGCTCTACAAATATAAAACATTTTTTTTAAAATGGAACTCCACACTTTGATTTATCATTACTATCAATTCAGCTAAGGCTATAGTCCTGCAAACATATACATGTTGAATTGAATGAATAGTTCCTCTTGTGTAAAAAGTTAAAGCACATGTGTATTTGTTTGAAAGATCATGACTTAATTTCCCTATTGTTATTTTGAACTGACCTCTACTTTGTATCTGATATGTTCTAGAACAATGCAGTTTGGTGGCTTATTTCTACAGAAACATAAAATAAATTAGGCTTTTGTTACCACCAATATATTTACTTTATGGGCTGGAATTATTTGGGTGTAAATTGGCATAACTCCCGTTGGCTTAAATGGAGCTACTTCAGTTTACACGAGCTGAAAATCTGGCCCAAAGTATTTAAACTTCATGCTTAGTGTAGATTTTTTTTTATCCTTTTTAATAATTATTTTACCTTACTTTTCTCTTACATTTTTCTTAGGAAAAACAAGTAAAAAGAAACCCGGAGAAATTAAAAATAAAATACAAAAGCTAGAACTAACGCAACATGGAAAGTGAGGAATAAAAGACTTAAAAGTAAAGACATTCCAAACATTCTACCAGAACATGAATTGCACATGGCTGTGTCTGTATATAGTTTTCTATGTCTGTGCTTTTTTGTCATTTCCCATAGGGAAATTCTGAACTAATTTTTTTTTAATTCAAATAAAAAATTGCATTGAGATGAGATATAATGTTTAATTGACTTAAAATATTGTTTCATTTGGTCTTTAAAAAAACAAAAAGACCCAATATGGCAAGCTGAAATTAAAGTTTTCATGTTGACATTTCCTGCAATAAAATGTTGTTGGAATTAATGTTTTCCCATGGAAAAAATTCTTTTTCAAAATAATTATATTGCCGGTAGGGGAAAAGGGATAAAAAATGGCTTGTTTTGAATTTTATATAACATGCAATTTATCTTTATCCCTTGTTCCTACTTTCACTCCTTGTCTTTTCCTAGAGCATAAGAAATGAGTTAAATCTATATCAATAACCTTATTATTCTTACCATATCCCTTTTAGAGTAGCAGCCTGTCTCATTGCTTCCCTGTCCCATTCCTGATCCACAAACAATAGAATGGAGAATATGTTGGTTCTCAAAGCCTATCCTTCTAGCTTTCTTTCCAATGGAAAGTTGCCAGTGCTTCTGAGCTGAACAGCAGAGGACTCTGTACCATGGTGCTTTCCCGTATCAAGAAATTTCATGACCGTTTTCTACTTCTTAACAGCATCAGTAATGAATCATATCCCAAATTTTTGTTTCCTAGGTGATACAGAGCACTTAGATTTCAGAGAGAGACACTTTTGTTACAAGTCACAATGAATTAAAATAACAACTATTCTGGTTCTGAATATTTCAAATGCTGTGAATTGTGCTTGGTTAACAGAACAGACAGCCATTACAAAGACCTCAGTGGGGTATTAAGAGAAATTGTTATAAGAATGCTCCGTGGATTCCTGGTAGTTTTGGTTTCATAAATCAATTAAAGGTGTGGGGTTTTTTTCATGCATGTACTTCAACAGATGACAGCTTCATGGGCATTCAGTTAATGAACTTGGGGTGAAAAAAAACAACTTAAAATAGGTTTTTTTTCTTCTTCTTCCTCCAGCATGGGATCATCCAGCCTCAAATGCATAAGCAACTAAAATAGTTTTGGTACATATTTCTAACATTCAGTGATGAATCAAGAAAACATTGCAGGGCGGGGGGAGGGAGGGATCTTTCATAGCTTGAAAATGGCTGAATGTAAAAAACATCAGGGTTTTCATCAAACCCAAAAAAGGAAAATGTTTCTGAAAGTTATGAATGAAGAGAAGGGCTGTAAATAGCCAGTGTCTGTGAACTTCAGTGTAGAACCCTGAGCAGGACAACTTTTTTTTAAGTCTGCTTCTGTCCCTCCCCACAACACCCATTCCCATTTCCACCTACTCCTGCATTGTTTCTTGCATCTTTATCCTGCTCCCACTCTGCAAAAATCTTAGGCTATGTCTACACTGGCAAGTTAGTTTGAATTAAGGAGGCTTAATTCGAACTCACTAAAGCCATGGCTACACTAGGCTTTAGTTAGTTTGAATTAAGGACTTCCTTAATTCAAATTAATAAGTTTGAATAGGGTATTTGAACTAAAGGGAAAATTCGAACTAACTAGTTCGAATTAACCAATGTGGCCATGTTAATTCGAACTAATTTCTTACTTCAAACTAACCGGCCATTGAAATGAATGGGGATCGCTAATTCGAACTAAAATTAGTTCGAATTAGTTAGTTCGAACTAACTAATTCGAACTAATTTTAGCAAGTGTAAACAAAGCCTTAGATGTTATAATAAACATCAAATCTTTCTATCTCTTGCTTAAGATTAAGTTTTAACCTTTATTTAAAAAAAGAACGTGCTTTATGCTGCTGAAATTTTATTTGACAAATTGATGAGAGATGTCATGTTTTCCTGAAAATTACCGCAGTCATTTTTTTTGCCAATCCTGCTCACAACAAAGTATATTTACCTACTCCCTCTATTAAGTCAGCAGGTCCTGTGGGACTTGCAGGATCTGAGTCCTGCTGCAGAGATTCACCTTAGTGATGTTAAAAGCTATAAACAAAGTGGGAGATGAGTGAACTTAGACTCACAGAAGTGTCATCCTTGGGTTTAAAAATAAGTGACTATCAGACATGTAGCCCAATACCAACACAGTTTATTATTTTAGTCTGATCTGTGTCCTGGTCTGTATTACTTTATACTTCAGACCCCTTTTAAAATGTATTGCTGTGGCATTTTGTCAGCTTCTGAGTGACACTTTAACTATCCAAAGGGGTCCCATTTCAATTTATTTCCTTAAGACATTGATAATCAGGTGGACTGACCCATAACATCTGGCTTTCAATTTAAGCCTTTTGTCTGGAAAAAGAAATCCCTCCTCCTCACTCCTTTTTTCAAAGCAGAATGTGACAGCTGACCTCCTTCACATACTTTATGTACTTCTTCAGAACTTTAGTCTGCTTCTCTTTACTCTATATCATGGCTAACTGGAGCCCATTCTTGTTAAGGGTCTTATAAGAGAAAAGTGCAAAAGGCCCTCCAGACACTACAAAAAGTAAGGGAGGGCTCTGCAGTTTTCGTGGTTAGCCAAGGCAGCAGCAGGATAGTAAGTTACTGGCAGAAATTATAGGTAAAACTTTTCCTGAGAGATTCTGGCAACAGATTCTTTCCTTTTACTGTTTGGCAGCTTTTAGCTGTTAGACAATTTCTTGTCATGACTAGGTTGCTTCTACCCAGAACTGAACCTTCCATGTGTGTGCTATAGCCCCACTCATTGAGTTGCTCCCTGCCTACTACATTGTACGAATTCTTAACAATGATATCTTGCAGGTTTGATTAGTTTTACTTTGTATTTGCCATCATAATCATTGCCAAAACTTAACTGAATTTTATTGTCAGGGCTTGAAAAGATCTTGAGTCCTAGATCAAAGAGAAATGAAAGGAAGACTAGGCAGTTCACTGTTGAAGCAGCAAAGATTTCTTAAGAACTGTTATTGTGCAGGAGGAAAACAATTACTGTTCTCTTTGTTTTCACCTGGGTGGTGTGGGGCAGCCAACTTGCCAGCCAAATTATAAAGGTCTACAAAATTATGTAGTTAAGCTTTCTGCCTAAGCAGCCAAAAGGTCTGTCTCACCAGAGATCCCCAAAAGGGGAACTCTATAGGCCTCCAGTGTGGAGGCGATTACTGATGGTTCTCTAGCAAGGCAATGAGTAATTTTGAACTTCTTGGGAGATCATCAAAAGCTTTGTTAAGCATTCTGTGCTCCACTGGTGTCTCCAACATTCAGTCTGTACCTCTGCAGCACAAACTGAGAGATGATTAGGGGAGTCTCCCTTGACATGCTCATGCTAGGTTAGGGTCTTCAGTAACTGACTGACTGGTGCTTCAGTGGAGGGCAAGTTCTATCTCTAGGAAGACAGTTCAGCCAGAACCCAGAATAGATCTGTCACTCTGCTTAACTGCTTGGAACAAAGCTATAACTTAAAAAATCGGAGTTAAAATTCCTAGATCAATTTGAGTTATTGATAGACAAGATGGAGCTTTCTGAGATGTATCATCAAATAGGTAGCTTTGGTTGGAGATGTAAAACAGAATGACCTCTTGTGGGCCACAGAAAAGATAACTCATTTCCTTTGTGTCATTTAAATGAATTTTGCCAGCTTGGTTTATTTCTATCTAAATCAACCTACTGGGTATCAGTAAACAATTTCAGTGTTTATTTAATAGTTTCCATATATGTTCATCCCTTTTTTTATAGTGAATAGCAATCTGTAAACATAAACATCCTTAAATAGTATTTGGTAAACATTCTCTTTTTGTTATTGCCACATTATATTTTATAGATATGGTTACAACTTGCAGAATGCCAGACATTCCTTCCCCCACTATATGTAGTGAACACACTCTCAAAATGTTCTGTATCATGTCAGCCACTGATTTAAAGAATTCTAACTTATAGAAGAACAGAAAGAAAACTCCTTCTCCAGGTAGCAACATCTGCAGTTGATCATGATTAGTAGTATCAGCTGCTTAAGGCTGAATAGTGGAGTTTAGTCTCACAAGAACTAATGAGCTACTGCACCACGTAGTGGGGACACTAAAGGCATTCTTCCTAGATGTAGTGGAAGGAGAGCAAAGTGCTATACTTCATTAAAAGGTAGGTCATGTTCCCCCTTATATGGCCAGCCTACTCTGCTTTTTAACACAGAGAGGGTAGACTTTACCTAAGCCTCACCAGCATTGCAGCCAGTTTTTCCCAGTGGGAAGGAGAGCATTTAGGTAGCACCTCCTGTACTTTCCCCAAGCAATCAGGCTGCATTTCTGTCTCCTTAATCCGTCTCCACAACTTGCACAGCCACATAAAGGCTAGTGACAGTGGAGCTAGTACTTCAAGGCAGTTTACAAAGTTTCTTTTTCAAAGTTAGAGGGAGATTTTCAAAGGCACAAAACAGTTCGGCCCACAACTTTCATTGACTTTCAGTAGGTTGAGCACAAATTGCGTATTGCGCCTTAAAAATCACCTACTTAAAATCTAAAGTCCCAAGCCTGCAAAGTGACACCTTATTCAGAACTCGGTCAATTCATTGTCAGGATGGACAACAAAATGAAGGTGAAAAATAAGGAAGAGGGTGCATCACCAAACAGTTTACAGGTGAGACTCACACTATTGTGACTTCCTTCTTTTTGCTCTCTCTTATCTGGATTTAAATCCTCAACACAATTTAGTTTCCTCCCCTCTGCCTCTGATATTTACATATTGTAACCCTGTGGGTTTGTTTGTTTGTTGTTTTTCTGTGAAGTCTGTCAGCACCAAGTCTTAACAACAAAATGAGAGAGAACAGGAAAGAGAAGAACAGCTCGCATGGCAGAAGATTTCCTAGAATATAAAAATTAAAAAATGAAATAAATTTTTCATGAAAGTCTTTTCAGAATTCAGCTTCTTAAATCATACAGCCTGTTTATTACACTGAGGACTGCTGTTGCTTTCTGTGGAGGGCTGTACTGAAGTACTGATTGATGTTGGAAACCAAGTACTAATTAATGTCTTGTCCTATGGGGCTGAAATTGTTGTGAAACCAATACTCTTAAGGTAGCATTTCATAAATCTTCATCTCCGTTGGTGGTTGATGCTTCCTTTTTTTCCATCAGATGTTTTGTTTCATTTCATACCAAAAAAGATCAAGTCCTTGTGACTTGTGAGGGCTGCCTGTATTCACTGTTAATTGTAGCTGTCTTCCTAACCAAGATTACTCCAGTTCTGTGTTTTTAAAATCATATGAATCAGAAGGGCTAATAAAAGACAAACAGCAGCTACAAAGAACTGGAAGCTTAAAGAGACAAGAGTAACCCTCTGATGGCAAAATATTACATCTGTGGCTTTTAGAGAACTGGCTGGTAAAAATGCTTGATATATTTATGCTGGTAAGTTAAAGTATAAATAATTAAAACTGAAGAGTCTTGTTCATGGAAATAATTTACATAAATGCAAGTCAGTATATAGCAAAATGATTACAATATGTACAATAAAACTGGCATGTAATTCAACATGCTCTATGGTGGGGTCATTAGATTATATTTTGTTACCCATTATCTCAAAAGCCAAATATTGTATGAACACAGGCAAAAATGTATTGTAGAGAGACGTGCACAGCCACTGGGCTGAAATTGTCCTGGGCTGCATATGGCTGCAAACACAATTTAACTGTGCAGGGATCCCTACACAGACAGATTTTCTCTGTGAGGTTTGTGTGTTAGTAGCAGAGGAATGATAGATGCATGCTAAGTGGGCTTTCAAACTTGAATAGAGTTACTAGCTGCAAGGGATTTCTAAAGGCTATGGAATGTAGTGCCTGGAATCACATGGGGCTGATCTATACTGATTGTGGCTAATTTGCCACTGTCAGTTCAAACTTCCCTGTTCAATTGAGGGGCCTGCGAAGACCCATTCAGTCGATCGGGAAGTTGGTTGAGTAACTCCCACCCCCTCAATTAGAGTAGCGCTGAGTCAAAGGGAGGGCTTTTCCCTTTGACCCAGTTCAGTGGACACACTGCAATAGGTAGGTGTTATTTTAAATAATTTTTGTATCTCCCTTTGACTACTGCTGAAAACCGCAGTATGTGTGGATCAGAGCCGCCAAGTGGAGTAGCATTGAGTCAAAGAGAGGGATTTCCCTTCGACTCAACGCAGTGGACATCCTGCAGTAAGTAGATGTTAGGCAAAACTGCGTTACATGTAGACCAGGATATGGTCACACAGGTTCCCTATGCCTGATCTCTAGGTTAGAGTGGAGGATTTTGTTCCCATCCACATCATTCATTTCTCTCAAATAAACACATTGTTTCTGTGCAGGTGGGCATGATTTTACCCATATTATAATGCACTCTATGGTCTGCTCATATTCTGTGGGTATAGAAAGACAATAGAGTCCTGTGGCACTTTTAAAGACTAACAGATTTATTTATCGCATGAGCTTTCGTGAAAGCTCATGTGATAAATAAATCTGTTAGTCTTTAAAAGTGCCACAGAACTCTATTGTCTTTCTACAATAGACTAACACGGCTGCCCCTTTGGAATTTGACTCTGTGGGTATAGTGTGTGAATGGACAGATGCATACATTGCATTCAAAGAGTATGTTAAGATTGCATAGTTAAACACTCACAAATAACTAAATTATTATGTTGAAGTTGCATTTGCACGCAATCTTCGCTCTTCTCCTAGTGTGCAGATGTTACAACGGGCCAGCTCTACATCTAGTATTCTTTGAATCCTGTCTCTTGACTTTGGCTACCACACTCAACAACAACAACAACAAAAAATCCATGGAATTCAATACTATTGTTTTCTTTTAAATGTCTCCCATAGTAATTCTTTATGGATGAAATTCACCCTTGTGAAACTCATAGAGATGAATTTACCCTTATATTTAAATTATAGTGAATTTGTTCCTTAAATACATGATAAAACATTTATTAGTTGTCTGATTTCTTCACTGCTTCTGCTAACTTCATTTTTTCTTGAGTTTATGCTTTAATTTTGTCTGCTGAAGATCATGTGTTATCACTAACCACCACCTTGAAGTACAGATCACTTTTTGGAAAGAAAATGATAAAAAAGGCACAGTACAAAAGTGTTTAGTTGTTGGTTGTACGTAAGCCATGAATACTTCCTATTCTGCAGACACTATGATATGGTATTTAGTATATAGTTACGTCCTAAGGAATTTTCTAAGTCAGCAGTTTTTCAAATCAATGTAGAAAAGCACTGATAGTGCATATGAGTCTATTACCTCTGCTTGTAAAACTTATTTTAGCTTGTTCTCTTAGGACGTTTTCTTTCAAAACTTGGTGGATCTGTTCTGAAATATTTCATATGGATATTCTTCTGACTGTAAAGTATTGGCAATGCTGTCTATAGCCAAGCAGAGTACAGCTAAGCACTAGGGGAGTTTCTCCTATCTATGGTACCAATGAAAGTAGCTCAACCTTCCATTGTGCAAAACTGTATGGTGATTTTTATGAAGTAGGTAATGTCAAGCAGGGAAATATTAGGTTGCAACCCGAGATACTTTTTAAAGAGTATATATGTTCCCAATAGGTATTATAGTTGTTCTTTGTTTTATCCAGAATTAAAGCTCTTAATCCTTTTCATGCAACAAGACCCATGTTTTATTTTCATTGACAATCCCATTCATCTCTATTTCCTGGTAGGATGAGGTGGCTGTGCACATATAGAGCATGTGTTCAAATGGAGTTGCTTGCAAGTAGCCTGGGTTGTAGATATGAATTTGGATATAGTTAGCGAAAGTCTCTTTTCAGAATTGTGCAGAGACTGTCTATGGTGATTTAGGAATACAAGAGCTAGTCATAGTAAAAAAAAAAAGGTTTTCTAGCACCCTCCATTAGTGTTTGGGCCATCTGAAGGAAGCAGCAGATTAGAACTTGTTGGTTACATTTTATTGCTTCAGGTTGCTATTCAAACTTGGGGTTGAGTAAACTGGTCTCTTGGCAAAAAGGATAAATATGTCCTGATGTCAAAGTGGCTTTAGTTATTGGAGGCCCAAGGTGAAGTCCCATTGTGGGGCCCCCATTTGTGGCCCTGGCTCCCAGCTGCCCCCCACCGCTCCCCCATGGTCGCACCTCCCTACCACCCTGGGTCCTCCTCCAGCACCAGCTCCCCGCCACCGGCCCTGGCTCCAAGGGCCAGCTCCTTCTGCTTCTAACCAAGGCAGACGTGGCTTTTGGGGTAGGCAAAGCAGGTGAAGGGGCCCCTTACTGCTCGGGGCCCTAGACATGCATCTGTTTGCCTACCCCAAAAGCCGCCTCCGATGGTCAGTGTGTGCCATTGGTCTAATTGCTAACTACCAGTCCTAACCCAAACATTAAATCCAGTCTGTACTCGTTTTATATAAATTGATTTACTTTGTTTGGGGACTATTTTCAGATTATTAAGTTATGGCCTTTCCTTAAGTATAGTAGTTGCATTAAAAAAAAAAAGTCAGCATTTACCAGTAGGTACTGCCACAGCATATGAGACACAGGAGATATGATGGTCTCTTCAGCACCACAGTATGGTCATATTTACTAAATGCTGAAGTTTCACTGTGACCTCTTCAGTTGCCTTTTAACTTTCATTTCGGCCTTCCCAGAGGTCTGGCTGTACTTTCCTTTTTTTCTTGATCCCTGACTCTTTGATGGAAACTAAACTTGTATGTATTATTTGCACTTTGTCATAGCATTTTGCAGCATAGTCATATTTGGTCAAATTGTACCCTCATTTACCCAAGTGTGACTTCATAGAAATGGATGGGATTGAGCTGGTGTAACTGAATTTGGCCCAGTACCTTTTCACTGTCCTTAGAGTGCATTACTAGGGTAAAAGAGTTGGAAAATTGCCATCTTGGAGAAAAATAAGAGTCTGAGTTTACAAATGACTTCAGCAGGAGAACATTTTCTTTACTCTTTTTCTTGATATACTCCCTGTATTTTCATTAAAGTATTATCAAATTCTGTAACTTCCACAATATTTCCTCAGTTTAAATCTGTCAATGCTTTTGGGCCTCCATATTGTCCACTGAAAAAGATGAAAACAATTTTTTTTTTCACTCTGTGTTGTGTCTAATTCTGTTGTATCTGAGTGCACACGAACTTTAAGGTATATGGCTTTCATTCCTTCTCCCACAAATATTAAAAATTATATCTTCCAAGATTTTGTACTAATCTTGTGTATTCTAACACTTGATTTCTACCTTTATTCTTCTGCTCATCAAGTGGATATAATCAGCTATACAATAAGCATGTAATGTTTTGAACCTCTTTAGGTAGCAAACAAGCCCAATGAGAATGAAAACATTAATATGTATTTAACATTTTACACATGTGCCCATTTTATGCCTTTAATGGGGAAAACGGGAAAATTTATTTGACACTCATACTGTACAAATGTGCAAAGAGCAACCATTACTTTTAGGCTGATAAATGCCAGACAGGTTTTCTTTTCACAGATAACATTTAAGGAAGCAAAATATGAGACATCTTTCAGTAACTGATGAAGAAATAGAGGAAGCTAAAGACTGGAATTATTGCCATTTTTCCACCCTGAAACAGTAGATTCTGTGTTTGGGCAACAAAACTCTGGATATAGCCAAGAGACAGTTCTGGCTCAGAAATGAACATTTCAGCATTTCTAGTGCCAATTACATTCATTTGCCTTCAGTTTTCAGAATGGAAAAAAGCCCTGGCAGCTGTGTTCTTGCTATCCTACAATGTTCTTTTTAAGATCTAAATAAGGTTGTGCTCAGATCTCCATATTCCTTTGTCAAGGCAATGCTCCTGCTGTTGGGAATACTAGTACTGAAATGGTTATTACCACTTTGCTAAAGGCAGCTATTACTCTACTTATCTAAAGACAAGGAAAGACAAGACCCTGCAAAAATGAGATTTTAATCACTATGTTTTATTTGATACTGATTTTAATCATTTTCCCCCCCTGAGCCTCATTTTTATTAAATTACAAAATATGAAGAGGGTTGTAAGTCCTGCTAGGGGTTTCTGTTTTAAATCTAAACTTTTGAAGTTTGACACTCAGAGGATGCATTGAAAGAACTTCATAATGTTAACTTGAGTTTATTGCTCCACTTCTCATCCCAAGTTCTTCCCGTTTTCACAGAGCCCAAATGTTACAGAACTTTTTGTGTTGACGATACAAGCACTCAAAATCTGGCAATTATCATCTTACAGTCCTGAGGCTGATTTATGGGAACTGGTCATTCTTAACTTAAAATCAAGTGTAGCTATACCTCTACTATGATATCTTTCAACTAATAATAGTAAAGTAGGGATTTTTGAAGTTTAGTTTTAGTCTCTTTAAACATATAGGCTATGTCTACACTTACTAAAGTTAGTTGGAATTAACTTAATTCGAACTAGAAAAATTTAGTTCGAACTAAGCAAGTGCCATTCATGGCACTTGCTTAGTTCGAATTAGTGAATTGCATTGAGTTAAATGGGCCGGTTAGTTTGAACTAAGCAATTAGTTTGAAATAACATGGCCACATTGGTTAATTCAAACTAACTAGTTCGAATTAACCCTTAGTTCGAATAGCATATTTGAATTTATTAGTTCGAATTAAGGAAGCCCTTAATTCAAACTAATTAAAGCCTAGTGTAGCCATGGCTTTTGTTAGTTCGAATTAAGGTTCCTTAATTGGAACTAATTTGTCAGTGTAGACATAGCCATATAGCTTTCCTTGTCTTCCTTCTCGTTTCTTCTGATTATTTGTAACAATCACTTGTGCTTTGTCTTAAATTAGCTTGCAAACTTTTGGGGTGTTTTTCCTTGTGTTTGTCCCGCACAATGGGTTCTCAAGCCTTATCTTCAAGGCATTACTATGATGCAAACAAATAATAATTATAGATAGAAAGCACACAGATTATATTCACTTTTTAAAATGAATATAGGAGTAGACAGGAACTAAAAGCAAACAATTTCATAAAACAACAAATACTTCTCAGTGAATAATTTCTACAATGGATCCGCATTATTTTTCTGCTTGATCATGACCATGAGCAGACTTCAGGTACTTAACATGCTAACTTTCAGTTTATGGGTTAGCTGAGACTGGTCCCATAATATTGTTTCTAATCCCTGACTCAGTGATCATTACTGTCTTAATCAGAGGAACCATTTACAAAGCTTGCAGAAACGAAAGTGGTTGAATTTTGTTGTGTGTTATTCCTGTCTTCCTTACGGTGTGTTATATTTAAAATGAAGCTTGTAATTGCTTCAAAACCCACAACAGAACTTGATAAGTTATAAAAGGTAAAAGATTCATTTTTTGATTGCCAATGTTTAGGCCAATTCGCCTTTGTCTAATTAATAGTTTAAATCACATTGTGGGCTATTCTTTGTATGTAATGCAGTACCTGCTCAGTGCCTTACTGTATGTACAATTGAAGAATAAAACTGTCTCTTGGGAAATAAGCAAAAGGAAGAGGTCTTCAGCATTATTATCAGTAATGCAATATACTTCAAAAGGGAGAAAGAGTCTAATGTTTGAGGAACCACTAGTGACCTGAATAAAATTCTGACTCCATTGGAATTAATGCCAAAATTCCCACAGACTACAAAAGTACCAAGATTTTATACCACATTTTCCTTAAATACTCATGAAATATTGATTGCTAATAAATATAGACAACAGTTCTTTGTCATATTCCGATTGTAAACCTAACATTTCAAGAGAAACTGCCCCAATGGAAAACAAGCTAACAAAACAACTTCCATTTCATCTACTGTGTCAATTTGTGTTCGGCAATTAAATTGTTGCAGCATTTTTTCCATGGTATCAAAAATCCAGTGATGATAGCACAGCATTATTTACATGCTACCTCTGCTAGACTGTGCTTAGTACTGTCAAGATCAAAGCTGAGCAAAACTATCCCTTTTCACTACTTTGTCACAATTCCTTACCCTTACAGGAATGAAAATGAAAAATCTTTTCCGTTATGGACAGATAATGTTGCTATGGTTATAATTCTATAAAGGTAAAGTAGATTTATCAGAATAATTGGAGGCATGATTCTCCATTAAGGTCAGTGATTGCAGAGACAGGGTGACATGAAATCACTGAACTTTTAATTTATATTTTTCTTTCCTCTTCTATGAATGGATATTCAGCCTCGATGTGCTGACAGAAGCCTATCCTAAGAATGACACTTTAAACCATAAATCTGAAATGTTAATGCATCAATTAATCTGACAATTTGATGCTTTTGAAGGAAGTTTAGCTTATTTTTTCACAAGACCCTTTTGTAGCTGGGCAAGTAAAAAGGACTAGACTCACAAAAGTAAGGGGAATGCTGAGGAAGGTTTCAAACCTCTGATTACAATGTAATTTGTGACAATCTAGATTAACTCATCAGCTGGCCTCCAACAGAGATCTACTCCATAGTGTTAGAAGAAAAGAATGTTCAAAATCTCACCCCATTCTGGCTGCCCTGGCTATTCTCTGTGTTACCTTGTCATCTCATTGTCTTAAAAATTTATAAAACTGACAAATGTAACAACTATAGAGAGGGCACCCAGGCGTGCTATTAAGGTACCCCAACGTTTCCCAGTTATAAAATCTTATTTTCACCTGTGTGTAACTTTTCCAAACTTCCTCATTAGACTGGACTTTTTGTGCTGGGTGTCTGCCTCAGGCTGATTTTTGGTGGGTGGTGGTGGGTTGAAATTTCAGTCAAAATAGTTTAGCCATTTCTGATAATGAGGGTAGGTAAAAATACATTGTTTTTTACACTTTATATTCTGGTGTCCTTTTCTTTAAAAAGTTTTAGTGACCCTTGCTTTGGAGGATGAGCCTGAAATTTGGTAGGGGGTGACCTTTATGTTACCATCCCCATGAAAATTGCCTTAATTTGGTCAAGTTATAAGCCTTTGGGGGGAAAAAAGTGTAGTTCAGACAAGCTGAAGCAAAGATTTCTTAGATTTTAGCAGCTCAGTTCCCCAAAGATTTTGTCCACACTAGTCATTTTCTTGCCTGTGGCTGAATAGGACTGTGATATGATAGGATTTGTTCCCATCACCTGTTAGTCAAGGGGACTAAGAGCCAATCAATGCTTCTGTGATTGAAAGTCTCCTGGCCAGAAATGATGGAGGTAGGTAAGGCTCATTTGGCATCTGGCCCTTATAAAGAAGGTGAGGCAACTTCACAAAGGGCAGGATTCTCTTATGAAGGGAAACTCAGAGGAAGTAGGGCAGGCTCCTGGAGGTGGGGCTTCAACAAGGAAGAGGCCAGATGTGAGAATCCACAGGGAACATGGTAGGATTATGTGGGGGAGGTCTTGAGGAGGGTCAGATAAAAGCACTTCAGTGGCACCTGATTTGGCAGAAGTGTGGTTAGTCAAGAAGAGAAAGGAAAAGTTGTTGGCTATGTTAAGCATAGGATGTGGGAAAGCAGCAGCACAAAGGGCCTTGGCTGTAGGCAATCTAAATGTGGCCCCCTTGTGCATAAGCATTATAATAATCTTTAATTATATGCTCCTATAATATTTTATTCACAGTATTGTGATTTTGCTATATGTAGATATTTAAGCTGGTTAGGAAATTACTTTTTTTGTGAAATTTTCTTTATTTTGATGTAGTTTGTTAAAGATGTTTTGTTGTGCAAAATATATTAGGTTTTGGTTGCTGAAAATGGAAACATTCATGTATTAAGTTTTCAATTTTTCAACAGAAGCCTTCCATTTCAAAATGTTTTTGCAAAACAATTCTGGTTGGGTGAAAATTCATTTTCTAGTGAAAGAGATGTTTGGGCAGATTATTTTTTTTTTTTGCCATCTCTAATAAATATCCATGCTAGTAATTATTCTGCTGAAAATCAATTTTTTGAGTCTTATACCCAAATATTATCTGTCTTGTCTGCAGTAATTTCCTACAAAAGGTAACAATTATGGAATGCCAGATGGATGGCCAAGGTGACTTTCTCTTACAGGTCTTTGCCCTGCTTCCCCAGCTGTAACTTCTATGATTTTTTTGAAAAATTCCTTCAGTAAATTTTATGTCACTCATACACTGTAGCAGAAATTATTCACCAAATTACAGGAGTCTCAGGGCTCATACTGGGACATATTAGAAGGGGGGGGGGATCTTTTATAACTTCCCTAATGTAATGGTTGAAGCCTGGCTTTATTGTGCTTTATTTCAGGATAGTGCGATGTGTTGTCGTCCCCCACCCCCGCATGCTCAGGTGAACTTGTACCAGTTTGGCATTCAATGGGTGTGTGAAGCAAAAGTCAACTTACTTTGATTTTTCTTTACTGGAAGTACCAAGTTTAGTCTGGCAGCAATTCAGCTATTGAATTTAGAGTTGTGCCTGCTGATGACTGTAGCACTGTGAATGATGCAGGAATAAGTTAAATTTGTAGAAAGTGGCTGTTTTATCTTCTGTGATGCTGTTAATTGCTTTTCTTGTTACATAGTGCTTTTCATTCTCTCCATGTATATCTCATGTGTTTTGCACACCCACTAAATGCCAAATAATTTTTAGATACTTTAACTTACCATTTCTACCTTTCTATTTACAAGCTTACATTCAATGTATAACTTATATCACTTCATCTGTGGTAAATTTCACTCAGATATATGTATGGCTGTACCATCCGTTTGCTTCAGGCTGATTTTGGCCTGTAAATTAGAGATAATTTAATAGGTCTTTTCTGCCTAGGTAATCTACCTGGAGGTATAGGATGGTGGCCTCCTGTGCAGGAATAGCATTGTAATGCAAACACAGTAACAGTAGAATGCACTCTGTAGTATGGATCCATAATTCAGAAAGTGCATTTTACTTCCACATTATACACCAGGGGTCTCAAATTCAAATTACCATGAGGGTCACATGAGGACTAGGATATTGGTCTGAGGGCCACATCATTGAAACCTTTTCATACAACAGTTTTTTTAAAACCCTGATGGGCCACCAGTTTAATTAATTACAATTAAATTAATTGAAGTTAGTGATTGTAAATAAAATTAATTAATTGGGTTTAATTGAATTTGAATGAATTTTAATTGAAATTTAATTTTAGAAAGGTTTTTTTTTAAACTTTTTAAAAAAGGTTTTTAATTAAAATTATTTTTTTTAATTTTTTTTTTAAAAAAAGAAAGGAGGAAGAAAACAAGAAAGAGAAGGAAGGGGGAGGGGGAGAGAGAGAGAGAGAGAGAGAGAGAGGGGGGACCGGACAGAGCGATGGCGATGGTGATGGTAGCCAGCTGTGACCTTGGCGGGGCCGTCGATCTGGGCCCAGCCAACCCCGTGGTCGAATGCAGTCCCCGCCGGTGCTGGTGATCCAGGCCCAGCCGACCCTGGCGGCCTGCTGCAGCTCCTGCCAGAGCCAAATATCCAGGGCCCAGCCTCTGGCCCCTGCTGGGGCCGGTGCTGGTGATCTGGGCTCAGCCAACCCCGGCGTTCTGCTGCGACCCCCACTGGGGCTGAGGCCAGTGGTTTGGGGCCGGGCCACAGGCTGACAGTGACAGGAGCCTGTTTAGGCCCTGGCTGGCTGCCCTGACAGCCAGATCAGGCCCCTCCTTGACGGCCGGATCGGGCACAGGGGTGGGCTTGGGCCCAGGCCTCAAATCCAATCTGGGGGCAGCAATGCCCCTGCGGCAGTTGGCTCCTCCCTGGGGGCCTGTCAGTGGCAGCCGAGGCCTCTAGGGGGGACGGGGGTGGGCGACCGCAGCCTGGCTGCTGGCTCCCAGCTGGCGGGGGCGCAGCTACTTGAAAAGCCAGCCAGGTATTTGGAACCCCTGAACTCTGGGTATTGTCGCGGGCTGCAGGAGGTAACTCTGCAGGCCAGCCACATGTTTGAGACCCCTAGTGTACACCAGATGGCATATCCACCGAGCATTCAAGTCCATGATGTTATGAATAGTGTCTACTGCCCTGAGTCAATCAGCAGTGGGGTATTGGATATACATCCAAGAATCATGACATTTTCATGGCTATTCACTTAGCATTCATAAATTACCAAAGAGTTCAAATGCACAACCTTATTCTGACCACCCCAAAACCTCAGAACTCAGTAACTTTATAATATTTTGTAGTACTTAAATTATTTCATGAGTATGTCCAAGGTTTGGGGATGCAGCTGGATGATAAGAAAATGTTTTGGTTTTCGTTTTTAAAAATCATCTGATTGAAGTGAGAACTTGAAAAATAAGATGGAAAAATTAACTGAACTTTTGAAAACTTAAAACGTTCAGTTAATATTTGGTTCAAGTTGTGTGGGAAGATTTAGTTCACTATTTTTTTTTTTAAATCTGTTTTCATTAGCACAGCTTTAGGTATAACAAACAATGCATGATATATACTGATTGGCATGTGATCCCTTTTGGGATTGTGAACAGTCCTGTGCTAGGATAGATTAAGATTACACTGACTGAGCAAAATTTAGTTAATAAAATGCCATATAATTCTTCCTTGTTTCTGAAAAAGTCAACAGTACTTCGATGTCTTGAATGAAAGTTTCTAGATCTTGTCCCCACCACACCTGACTTGTCAGCACCACAGTCTCTAGCAATAAAAAGTAATTCAGTATCATTTACTAGCTCAGTCTTTTGGCTTTTCTAACTGGATAGTTGTTTTGTGCTGGGAAATCTTGTTGATCATTGGCTTGATTAGAGATCGCTACTCATTCATTTAGAGTCTGTTCTTGGGCTAGCATGACAACTTTTGCTCTGAGGGGAAAGGCTAGTGCTTTGTCCATTAAATCATGCAGTTCTTATTTTTCTTATGATGTAAGGTCAGGTTCTTTAAAAAAAAAAAAAAAAAAAAAATCCAGGAATACAAACCTCAAATGAGACATCTAAACAACATTGAAAGCAACAAAGATAAAGAAGCAGAGAAATATTTTTAATGAGACTGCATCTAAGTTAGGGGCAGTGGAGTGGTGCTCATAAATTCAGCTCAGGTTCACTTGTTAGACTTCTCTGATCTGTTAGTCTTTCTTTCAAGATCTCTTGTGTCAGGGGCATTTGTATAAAGAGCATTAAGCGTTACTCATTGGGTTCAGTCTGAGGGATTGTCCTCTTTCCTACTTTGGCTTTTAAATTATAAAGCATCTTGTAAGAGGCCTTTCTATCGGAGGATCTGTTAGAAATTGACTGCTGAGGCTGTATTATATCAGTAAGTGTTGAAGCTAAGATGTATCTTTGCCATCTTTCCCTGTCCAGGTCAGCACAGTGGCAAAGAGATTAAATAGTTTCACAGAACAGCCAAAAATCATTTTAATTAAGTATGGGCTTTACAGAACAAGTGTTCTTAAAGAATTTTTCTATTTTAAGTAGTATATTCTATAATAGTCCAAAAAATGGCTGCTTATTCTGACCTCAGTTAAAAAAATTGTCTCTCTAGCTCTGTTTAATCTTTATGTTGCTGAGCTGTTTCTCACAAATCTTCACTCTCCCACTTTACCATTCCACTTGTAAAATTGTCAAAAGATGTTGTATCTCTTGTGGTTAATTCTTAGCTATGCACTATTTTTAAAAATTACAGATAAACTGTGAAAGAACTGGGGATTGGAGAAAAAGCTTTAAGACCTTTTTTCACAAAAAAAGAAACCAGAATGATTCAATTTACATTATTTTAGTATACATTTGTTCTTGCTTAATATACACACAATTCCCATTAAAATTAATGGGAGTTATGGTGTATATCTAAAGAGAATACTCTTCTAAGGATAAAATTATGCCCTCAGATACATACATGTAAAGGGGTTTGAATTTGTCCCAGCATTAATCTAATGTTCTGATTTCATAGTACTTCATACCTGGAAAGTGAAACTTGTATCTATTTTAAAATGCAGGTGCCTCATTTTCAAAACCATGTATGTTCCTTGCAATTGTTTGTGCAAAGCAAACACAAGATTATTATAAAAAAATGGCTTTATGGAGGGTTGGATCCCACTGTTTCATGGCTGGGGGAGTAAATCTTCTTTTTATTTATTTGTTAATTTTTAAGAGTGAGGATGATTAACTGTTGGATCAATTTACCATTAGTCTTGGTAAGGGCTGGATTAACAGGCCCGCAGTCCCAGGCTGCTTCCCACTCTGGGCCACAATCCCCCCCACCCATTGCTTGTCAGGAGGCTTGAGGCCAGAGGGCACTCCTGCCCCAGCCCCACTCAGGCCAGTCTGCCTGGGGGAGTGGCTGATATGCGGTGGCCCTGGTTGCAATTCCCCAGGACCATGGGCTTTGGAAAGCTGCATCAGGCCCAGGCCGGAGAGGCGGCCACACCAGCCAGCCCCTCCTCCTGGACAGAGCTAGCAGGCACTGGCCCGCTACGCCAGCTGGCCCAGGGGTGGGGTGGGAATGCAGAGCCCAGCCTCTGGCTCTGGATTTTAGGGGCTGGAGCCTGGGGTCCCCCTTTTGGCAGTGGGCCAAGGCGTCAGCCCCTATAGTCTCTGTGATAATCCAGCCCCAGTCTTGGTGAATTTTCCATTACTGGTAATCTTTAAATCAAAATTGGATCTTTAAAAAGATGTGCATTAGATCAAAAGCAATTATTTTGCAGACATTTTATGGCCTGTGTGAAACAGGAGGTCAGGCTTAGATGATCACCATGGTCCCCTTTGGCCTTGTAATCTATGGATCAACATGAACATGTCTGATATCAATGAATCTGGGTGGCACCATAAATCGAAGTTTAAATTAGGCTTGATAATGGAGACCGAGAACTACAGATACCAATTACTGTCCTAACTATGACCATGAGAGGCTCTGGATAAATGGGATTTAGGAAGTACTCTGCCCTGCACTGGTGGCTGGAGGTATAATTCTATCTCTAGGGCTAATAGGATGAGATGCCTCTGTTTACTAGCAGGTAGTAAATTACATGGTAGATGTTTTCTTTGAACTACTGTATTATAAACTAAGGCCTCCATCTTACAGATACTTCACCATGACAATAACTTTAGGCATCTGAATAGCTGCATAGGATTCAGTAGGGCTAGTCACATCTCAGGCCTTGAGATGCAATGAGTGACATTGTGGACCAACTGAAAACAATGGGAATTTGGCCAAAGATTAGGGCAATGATTTTGCCATAACAATTTCACCCTATGTATTTCACATGATGCTACAACTGAAGAGGGATTTGGAAGAAATGCAGTACCTGTGAGCAATGTACACCTAAAATGGCATCTTGTGTATTTAAATTAAAATACCCAATTATTTTCAACAAGGCTTTTCTTTTTAAGAAAGCCTGAAAAGCCTTTCTCCCCCCCTGGGCACTTAAGAAGGAACAGACCTTAGGGAAGACAAGGAGGGAGAAAAATCAAGATGGTCACAACCCAAAGCAATTGGCTAAACTTTCTTACTCTCCTTTTTAAGAGTTATTTTCTTTTAAAGCTTTCAAGTTTTAATCACCATCTTATGGGAATTGGTAAAAAATTGTTAAAAAAATAATTGCATATAATAATCACAAATGAACTGTCTTGAATTAGTAAAAAGACTCTGAACTTTCTTTAAGAAAGACTTAAGGGAGCAGCAATTTTCTGACATAATTATTTATTGTTTGCACTGAGAAATAGAAATGATGGAATTATTATTACAGGGCACAATCCAAAGCTCATTTAAATCAGTGGAAATTTGTAGGGGTTTTTTGGGGGGGAGCAGAAGGGTGTTTTGTTTTAAATCAACTTTAATGAGCACTAACCTGAGTTTTTTTTCCATGGCCTTGTCTACATCAGGGATTTGCCCTGATTTCAGCAGCAGCCATTAGCCTTGGCAAGCAGAGCTGTTTTTAACCACTGGAGATTACCCCTGCTTGAAACCAAGATAAACTCAGCTGTTGAAAATCAGGGTTTGTCTTTTACATTCTACAGGAGTGTACCAGTGCAGTTGTGCTGATGGTTGGCCATCAATGGCTGAAAATCATGACAAAATCACCATTGTAGACAAGGCCATAGTACATCATAAAAAACTGCAGGGTTAAGCTAATTATAATATATACTTTAATAAAAAAATAAGTCCATACCCCAAGTTCCTCTCTAATCAATGATTATTTTCATGAAACATTGCCCAAGAGAGATCCCTTTTTCATATTTTTGGTGAACAATTACAACACTACTTTCTTCGCAATTATATAGCACAAAAATTGTTCTTTTTTCTTTTTGCAAGTTGAGCATTTTCACGTGGGAAACATGTAAGAATTGGATGGGGAAGGAGAGAGATTGATGAGAAATTATTTTTAACCAAAAAATTCAAAACAAAAATTTTTGAAAACATTCTCTTGAATACAGGTGACATTTTTTAAAGTGAAGAAATACACAGCTGAACAGGCTGGCTTTGACATCAGTGGAGGTACACCATGAATAAATTTGGCCTATTACATTTCCATTATCTCAGCAAAACTGAAATATAGTGTGTTATGTCAGCTATATGCTTATAGATCATTACAAATAATCATTTTGACTAATAATCCCCATTTGCCTTTCAAATGATATTTTTGACAGAACCAGACTATATGACTTCACAATCCCTGAAGATCAATAAAGTGGTGGTTTGAATGGACCAGCTTTTCCCATGATTGACTCTTATTAAAAGTCCACAATTCAGGTTTATGATAGGAAGATTGGTGCAAATTCATACAGATTTACATGACATTTACTGCTTTAGTGGAACTGAAGCCGGTGGCCATAATGTGACTTGTGGTCACACTGGAAATACCTCTTGAAGTGTCCCATGTCATTTCCCAGGAAACATAGCTGTAATTTCAAATTCACTACTGGACAACGCCTTTAGAATTATGTGGGTATCCAACAAAGCATCTAGCAAAAACCTTTCACTGATGGTCCAGATAGAACAATAAAAAACTGTTGGTTCTCAAATGCATGTAAGGTATGGCCCAACATTGATTTGTTTAGCTTTGTGATTCAAATCACACATTTCAGATATCTCCAATACTAAACATAGAATTCCTGGTCAGAAATGCAAATCTATTTTGACAATCACAGGTCTTTAATGTTCATTGACATGGTTAAAAGGGTATGCTTTCATTGCCATAGCTCAGAGCAAGGTTGATTTCAAAATAATAAATAGCAGAGATAGTACTATATGATGAGCTTTAGCATTAGTGTTCCATGATATATTTGGGGGCAAGACAATAAATGAACACTCTTGCCTTTTTGACCCTACCAAAGTAACTGAGAGTCGATAGAGTAACTGCATTTGTGCACCAAGTCAAAGATACTTCTGTGATGTTAGGTGGTGCAGCAGTCATCCATAAAAATGGGTGAGTTATTGTTCATAACAACCAAATAGCGTTGGAATTCATGGTTTGTAAAATTATTGGCATTTTTTAAATTGTTTACCCCTAGAAAAGATCTGATTCATGTATACTTCATCTGCAAACTTCATTTCTTGCTATTCTTTGCAACCATACTTAGCAGTGCAGAAAACATTAACCTAGAACAACCAGGTTTTAAAAGCATAAGGTTGCTAATCCTGGACACAGTAAAAAATTAATTGCTTCCATGTGTTACTTAATTTATGAGATTTGGAATGTGAGGTAAAGTGCACCTCCAAAACTGCCATTTATCCCTATATAGTGCTATTTCATTAATGAACTGATAATACAGGAGAAGAATTCAGAAAAATACCACTTCATTTCTTGTACAGAGAGCACAGAGGCCTACCTCAGGAGACAGTCAGCCTGTGGGAGTAACTAATAGAATTGGTTAAATAATGGGAAAACAATTTCTTGAACAGTTTGAAAATTCTAAGTTTTCTATTTCTCGGGGCTCAGAATAGAACTTTTAAAAATATCTTTTGTTCCCTTCCTCCAGCCCACCAAGACATTTAGAATGTGAAGGAACTTCCCTTCAGGAAAGTCCCATCATTTGCCCCAGTGCTTTTGTTGCAGGTGGGACGCCCGAGGACGGGCTGGGGCTAGTAACAGTTTGTTTAGGTTTGTTGCCCAGAGTGCACAGCACCAATAACCACACCAGGGAGGAGAAGCACTCTACGATTTATCTGAGATCTCAAGCAGGCACACAGAGACAGGCACGTCTCAAATTATGCGCACTCCACCCCGTTGCAGTGACCCTTATATAGACAGGTTGTTTACTTCAATACTTTTCTCCTTGTAAGTGGTGGAAGTTCTCTCCCCTTTCTCTTAGAGAACAAACTTTGACAATTTCCACTGGTACTTTCAAGGCTTGTTATCTGCTTTGCTTCCTGAAACCGGGGGAACATCCTTATATGGTTGGTGCTATTGTGTCCTAGCTGCCTCTGAATCTGGAGCAAAGGAGCTTCATCGGCACTATGGCCTTCCATCCCTTCGAGTTATCTAGTGTGTGACCCCAGATACAGCCAGAGGCATCAACACTTTCAGTCCAAGAATCTAAAAGCAAGATTGTACCATAAGTGGGTCCCAGTTTATTCCAGGCTTTAATGACTAATACCAACACGTGAATAAGGAGCTATTGCAGACTGCTTTCAGCAGCCTGTCTTATGGAAATCCTCAGTTCATGATGTAATGTATTCCCTAGAGGTAAGTTTAAAATGGGTCAGTTTGCATGGCACTTTAACTGTTTGGGCCTCTGCCAGCTCACCTATTAAAAAGCAGGGCACTGATCACCATTATGTAGAAAGGGAAACAGATGATATTGCATCTAACCCCTTAGCTGGGCATCAGGGGTAGTACTGTAGAACAACAGTTTTTTTTGTTTTTTTTTAAGATGTGAAGGCTATGAGTACTGCAGGCTCTGAAACAAGTACCGTGAACTCTCCAAACACTAGATGCTAGCCCGTGATGGCTCCCATTAAGCAGTCTCATTTTTGCAGTAAGCATAAAGAAGAGTTCCGTGCTGGAGGACAGATTTTGAAAGATATTTATATGTCTAAAGATGTCGAGAGGTCTCTAAATGCCTAACTCCTGCTGATTTTCAATGGGAACTAAACACCAAAGCACTTCTGAACATCCCACTAAATGCCAATTTGAGTCTTTACACATCTAAATACCTTTCAAAATCTGGCCCTAAGGCTGGCAGAAAAGAGTAGCATGACTGGAAAATTACAATTAAAATCTAGGAGACAGTCTTGTAGTGAGATAGAATTATGTCCTTGCCGTTGGAGGCTTCTCGGGACTATTGCTTTGGCTGGTGCCTTCTAGTCCTTCCCTCTATTAGAGTTCAGTGATGTTTGACCGTTGGGTCCACATTCAATTCCATCAAGTGATCTTGCTGGGAGCCCTCAACATTGTCCTATTGTTGACCTGTGGCTGTTTCCTGATTCCTGCTTGCAGGCTGCTCCACTTGACCTTCCCTTTGTAATCAGCTCCTAGGCTGTTGACTCTATCCACTTGCTCACTCATTGTCTCTGTATCTCTCCCTTTGGGCTTAATCTCAGTGCCCGCAAGAGGTCACTCTATTTTCCTGTTCACTTTACACTCTATCGGCTGAATGCTAATCCACCCTACCCACAATGACATGTGACTATCCCATCTTTTCCCTCCAGTGAGGGAGGGAGGTGAGTGGAGAAGTTACCCAGTGATTGAGTCAACATATTCATGACACTGTTTTACCTAAGTGAGATGATGCTCTTGTTTATCCAGACTGATGCTTAAAGTGAATATGACACAACACATTTTGATAAGCAGAATCAAAGTTCTTGCATAGATAATGCATATCCAGTGAAACTAAGATTTTTATCCATGAAATAAAGTAAATGGTGTTTCAACTGCCTAGACTCCTTAAACCAATAACAGTGATTAAATAGGTGCAAATGAGTGTTTTTTATTTAACTATTCGAAGATGGGGGGACTCCAACTCTTAGAGTATCATACTGACTACCAACAGGGTTAGAGAGGCATGCATGTACAATCAGGAGGCTGACTATATCTTGAGGCTGTCCCTGTGCATGTGCTCATATCTGAGCTTGTGCACTAACTCTCCCTGACTGCTTTATGGTGGAGCAAAAGAGTAATTGACGTTCCAGTTAACACAGGCTGAAAAATGACCTTGATGTTTCACTGTGTCCCTGGCTCAGCAGGGTATGAGGTCAGCATAGTTCACCTGATCCAAAATCTGCCAATACAGACTTCACTTTAAAAGTGATAAATAACAAGAGAAATATCATTACACCTTTAACAGCATTGTGTTGTGTACTGCTACAAATTGCTCTTCCTTCAGCAATGGTAGTGCTAGATAGAGTGTATATAATTTTAAATTCAGCATATCTGTGTGTGTGTATGTAAGAATATTAGACTGCCATGCTATCAGATCACACACAAATTTATTTTCTTTTTTAACACAAGTTAATGAGGTTGAGTGTTTACTAAAATATGCAGCAGGAATTATTTTGGTGAAGTTCTGTGGCCTGCATTATATAGGAGGTCAGACTAAATTATGTCAATGGTCCTTCTGGACTTGTAATCCATTAAATATGAAGTATTTTCAGATGTACATCATGAACAATCCCCTGTTTACTACATGCCAAACTGGACCTAAATTCCTTGGCAGATTGCTAAATTTTTGATGTGCAGTGAAATAGCAGACTGAAAATTCTGTGTCAGCTTTATTTAAACTTTAAAAAAGGAAGGTTTTGTTGAAGTTAATATGTAAATGAATGATATCCCCACAAGAGCATCCCCTATATTATATTTATAGTGAGAATGAATTCAATTTATTTTACTCCCCATGTTTCAGTGTGTTGTCAATTTTTGTCAACGCATGTCTGTAGTGTAGAATTTTTCAGACCAAAGTGGGGGGGGAGAGGGACAACAAGAAAAGTATATCAATTTGGTACGGACAAGTGAGGCTTCTGACACTTGGAATGGCAGAGGGGCAGATTGAAATTGGTGGATAAGTATGTTAGCTGCATTTGTCTGCTAAAATGATCAACTCTGAAATAGTTAACAGTATTAACATTGGAGTCTGCCTCACTTTCCTAATTATATCAGTTTACATTTGTTCAATTTAGATTTACTTCCCAACCAAGAAAGGTGAGAAACAGAATTATAGTTAAATTCAAAATGAGATTCCGGAGGCCAATTCTGCAGCAAGAGGTGAAAGCCTTGGAAAATTCTACAGCTGTGGAATTGTGAAATAAATAGTAGTAAATACAAAAAGCACTGCAGGAAGATGTTACATTGTGGCCTTATATCCTGGATTCCCCTCCCCTTGTTGCAGTTTAAGAATTTAGAGTTGAAATATACAGTAGTCCCCCCTCTTCCTTGGGCAGATTTAGGAAATGTGTTTCATATGTTTTTTGTACTGGATATGAAAATCTACTCCTTTGGAATAATGGAGTTGAACAGTGACAATTAATATAATGTAAAATATAGAAGCAAAAGCAGTTGACTTAAAAATGTACTCCCTTTTCCCAAAGAAATCAGAACATTAAACTTTTGAACTTTGGTAATGCAGTGAATTTGAAAAAGGTGCATGGGTGGGATTAGTTTGAAAAGAAAGAGAAGTAACAACAAGAAGAGTTAAGACAAAAGGACTAGTGATTCTAAACATCAGCAATATCTGGAGAAAAAGGAAAGCTTCCTCATGTGGGCCGACAATGGTGAATGAGTAAAGAAAAGGGTTGGATCCTGTCTCTAAATTTCAGACTTGTGTAGAGTCAGGAATATAGATAAAGCCCAAGGGTAAGAGATTTAGATGGAAAGGAACTGGCTGGAAAAGAAGGGTAGAAGCTGTGTGCTCTTGATGCCTGGGGTAGGTAATTAACATAATTAATCTAGCCTTTGGACTGGCCCAAAGGGGGAGCAATTCTTTGATGCACCTGCTAAATATAGCGATTGAGTGAAATGAAGGAGGGAATTGTTAATGAAGTGAAAGTACAGCCTTCCTGAGTCAAACAGATACTTTCAGCTCATCATAGCTGAACATATCTTAAGGAGAGGTGGGGAATGTGGTTTGTTTGCTTATGCCCTATGTCCTGCAGAGTCTGTGTAGAGAGGAATGGGAGGATTATCAACTGGAGATCCACTGTTCATGGTGGTGGAACAGCTGTATTAGACTCTAGATACCATAGAGACAAGGTGGGTTAGGTCACATTAGAGGTAACTCTCTCACCTTGTCTATCGGGGGAGTTAGGAGTGGACTACACTATTAACTTATGTTGGCATAACTGTCACTTAGGGTTGTGGAAATTTCACACCGCTGAGAACTCCCAATGTAGGCAGCATTATGTCGACAGGATGGCTTCTCCCAGTGACAAAGCTACCACCTTCCCAGGAGGTGGAGAACCTACACTGATGGGAGAAGCTTTCCCGTTGGCATAGGTAGCATCTTCACTGAAGTGCTACAGTGGTACAGCAGTTCTGTAAGTGTAGACAATAATGATAAGGGTTCTGTGAGAAAACAGTGGTGGAATACCTCCTTATAGAAGCTTGTAACACTTGCCTGTTTAACAATCTGACAATCACCCTTCTTAAAAGGCAAAACCAATAGAAAGGTGGATCTGTGAGAATCCTGTAAGCCTTGAGTGTTAAATTTTAGTAGAGTAAAATGTCTGGATTAGTGTAAACCGCTGAAGGTGTGTGAAACTCAAGCCTTTTCTATTCTCCAGGTACAGCTTCTTTCCTTGCAGAAGTCTATTCTTCATGTGCCTAGAAGTTTATCTGTGGTGCCTCCTGAGAGCTTGGACAATGGCCACCATCTTCTTCTAGCAGAACCTCCAAATACTTTAATGGAATTTCTGAAATAATCTACACTGAAAAATTCCCTTTAAATAAAAAATGGCAGTTCAGTACTGTATATTACAAAATTTAATGTGCCGCTGAATTAGCTTAGGCAACAAAATTTGACCTGTTTGGTTTGGTTTTCGTAACCCTTAATGATCTTTTCATTAAGTTCTTTTAAAAAATGCATCTGAAATACACTGTTGGATTTCTACATTCCCTTGCAGCAGCTGGAAATTAACTATAAGAACATTTTGTTAATCCATGAAAACCAGAAAGTAACAACCAAATTAAACTGGCTACTTTTTTTGTGCAAATTGACTGAGGAGCAAAAAGTAACATGCAAATAGTGAAAAGTAAACTCTATAAATCCTCCACTCTTTTTAATTTCTAATCAAAGTAAATTAAATGGCTGCAAAGATGCATTCCTATATGTGTGTATGAAGGATTAGGCCTTAAGACATAGATAAAGTTAAGACGAGATGCGTTGAGAGACTTAGATTCAGAGTGTTTAAGTTGGGCTCCAATCCTGAGACACATACGCATATGAGCACTTTTCATCTGTAGTTCTATATATGAATTAGATATTATATGTAATTTTGCATATGTTTATAATCCCACTGCAAGCCATGGGACTATTCCATGTCCACAAAATTTCTTATGAGTAAATGTTTGAAGAGTTGGAATAAGGTTTTTTGTTTTTCTTTCTGATCTCATGTTGTTATAGAAAAGATATTTACTATTTAGTGGTTTTGGGCCTTTTGAAAGAAGTATCCATTAAGGAAGTATTTGAATGAGGAGAGAGGAGTAGCCTGGCAAATGGGACTGAGAAGCAGATAGCGTAGCATAAAAGACAAACGAGTGAGTGAGTGGGAGAAGGACATGAGTGGGTAGTGTTGTTAGCTGAATAAAGTCAGGGCACGATGAAAAATAAGCTCCAAAATGTAGGCTGGTGCTGAGTGACATAAAAAAAGAAAATGTGTACATTTTAAAATATCCTAACAATATCTCTTTTTTTAAAAATCACTTAGTTCGTAGTCTCTGTACCGCCATTCATATTTTGAATGTTTAATAGAATGCTTCAGCTTTGTCAAGTAGAGAGGAAATAGTAACACTGCTTGACTTTTTTGTTTTGGTTCATTTTAAATTGTAACAGTTTGACATCAGTTTGGTTTGTTTGGGGGAAATGGAATAACAATAAGCACCCCTCAATGTGTAGTTTAAATATGCAATTTTGAAGTAGTAAGAACTCTTTTGCAAAAAAGAATAAGTTCCAGAGGGGTAGCCATGTTAGTCTGTTTCAACGAAACAAAAAAAGTCCCGTGGCACTTTTAAAGACTAATACATTTATTTATTGCATAAGCTTTCATGGACACAATTCCACTTTATCAGATGCTGTAAATAAATTTGTTGGTCTTTTAAAAGTGCCACAGGAGTCCTTTTTTGTTTTACAAGAAAGAATATTTTCTCTGTTGATGCCATTGACACCCACTCAAATGTATTCTCTCTGTTGGCTAGCAACCCACCTGTGCTGGCTGTCTCATAATTACAAAACCAAAGAGATCTCTCTGACCTCCTGAACTGTACAATAGCCCTTCTTTTACCCTACTCTTATAAAAAGGCTCTGCTCTTTTTGTAATTAAAATCATTATCAACTGTTGTAGAAACATATATAATCTAGATTGAGATGTTTGTTTTCTGTTCACAGCATTTAGAGTTCATAGAAATTACAATAACATTCTGCTTTCATCTTTTTAAATAATATCATCTCTTGAACAAGTGAAAGATCACCAAGACTGAAGGGAGTTCCTCAAACCAGGTGTAAACAGTTGTCTAAAAGTGTAGCAATGTCTAAGTCTTTGATATGACAGAGCCAGAAACCAACAAGCATGTGAACTGTATATTTAAAAAGTCAGACTAAAGCACACAGCTTACAAATAGTGTTAATGTACGCCCCTGCTGTTGTGACATTATTGATCAAAATAATGCTTAGAGTTCTCTCATTACAGATTTATTCGGTATTCATTAGAGTATCATGGATCATAATAACTTCATTTGGTATTCAGAGACGTCATATGTTTCTCCTTAGGTGTTCATGGACGCTTAAAATAAATTGCTGCTTTCCTCGTAAACTCTTTGATGACATGTTAATGCAAACTGCATTTGTGCTAATACAGTTGCTCCCAGCCCACCTGGTACCATGGGGGCAGTTCTTCTATAACATGTTTATTATTAAAACAAGCGTCTCACCCTTTGAAAAATATATAAAAATATTATTTTAAAAATGCACTCTAAGACATATAGTACATAAACAGTATGTGTTTTCCATTTAAATTGAAGAGGCATAGCAATCTGGGAATCTGACAGACACAATAGAAAATGGTTTACTGTCTGGAAGCAGGGTCTTCACCATAGCCAGTCTCTGGGCAAGCTAATGAGGGCAGCTGGTCTGTGAGAGGCTGCCTGAGTGATTGGAAGGGTTATCAGACTGGCTTTCAAATCCAGCAGCAGCAGTCCAGCAGCTGCTCAAAGCATTAGCTTTGGCTGACTCTAGGCAATCTGGTCATGGCCCTCTACTCTGGTCTCTTGATTCCTGACTGCCTACTCATGCTGTAACCATTAGCTCTGACTTCTGCTCTAATAACCACTGGACACGATTGCCTAAATATGAGTTAGAGCCAAGATTTTCAAAAGTGACTAGTGATTTTTAGGAGCCTATGTTTCTTATTTGACCCCTTAAAGGGGCCTGACTCTCAGAAGGTACTGAAATCAGGACTTTGAAATCGGGGGTGATATCCTAGCCCCATTTAAATCAATGGGGGTTTTGTTATTGACTGCAGTCGTCGGGGATTTCACTCTGAGTGCCTGTAAGGGGTATCGAATGGTGCACTCTAAAACCGAGGCACTAAAATCAATCCCTTTTGAAAATCTTGGCCCTGGTGTTTAACACTGGACAATTATCTCTGTCTGAGGTCTTGCATCATATTTATCTGCTTTAATAAGAGGAATTGGTTAGCTTGTTTTTTTTCATTCTGTACCATCTGTCTCTTTTTGCTGAATAAGATTGATGATAACCCCAGATATTCCCTGAGCATTTGCTTAGATTTCTGAAAGACTTGAAGGAGCTAAACTATGAAAAGAGTTCCAAGGTTTCATTAAACAGAGTTGAGTTCAAGTTATAATGATTATTTTACAGTCAGCATTTTGGACAGAGAAGACCCAGGGTTGCCATGTATTATATAACACTGTCACAATATCTCATTTCTGTTAAGTTTTTAGTGGTGTTACTACATAATATAGTTTTCACATAATAGACAATGTCAGTTCTGCCGATAATCCATTATAGCTCTCTTACATCTTCAAGAGAGCTCTAGGCATCTGTTAAGGCTGATAGTTTAGGCTGATAATGTTGTCCACTGGCAACACTCTTGGGAAATCAGGACTATGCATAACTAGGAAGATAAAATATCTCAGATTATCACACATAATAGAAACAATATTGTGATTAATCTCTTTCCACTTGGTTAAATAATGGATTTTAAACTTTAAGATTTAAACAGGAAAAGCCAACAATTGTATGTGACTTTTCATTACGATAATGAACTTTCTGTAGTGTGTGGAGGTTAGACTATTTGCTCTACTTCAACCTCTGCAATGATCAAAGTACTGGCATTTAGATAGTTTTACTTGGGATGCTAATTCCAAAGATGGAAGATGAGCCACAAAGTCCAGTCCTGGGAACTGAGCTCACAAAGTTCAGTCCCAAGATTTTACAGTAAAAGCATCCTAACAGGTAATTAATAGCTTTGATGGGTTAGAGGATAATATAACTGGGACAAGTCTATTTGTTACAGTTTCTGTTAGGTCTTCATAGAGAAATAAAGCTAAATCCAAAAAACATTACTAGTAGGAAATAAATATGAGCTGAAATCACCTCCTTAACTTCAAAAGGATGCTGAGATTGGGTGACATTGTTTAATATATTAACGGTGCAAGCAAATAAACATCATGCTGCTGCTTGTGAAGAAAAAACACTTCAAATAATATATGGATAAAAATAAGAAAATAAATAGCTCAAATTCAAAAGTATCAATATCTATTTCAGGATTGTTTTGCTATACTCGGTTTACAATATACAAGAATAGAGTACAACTGGATTGTACTGAACCACAGTGGGATATCAAAATGTCGTTATTCATATACTGGTATATGTGCAGAATGGTTCTTCCCTGCCAACTGCATACTTAGCCATGGTACTGCAATTTACTACAAAATCTGTGTAGGTATTTGTCCCATAGATAAGGCCATGACAGAAACCTATCAAATCTGGGTTTATACTAAGAAGATCCCCTGTCATCATACTTAATATTTATGTGATTGCTGTAGCTCATAGCTCAACAGACAATTGTTTGGTCGCAAGGGCTCAATGAACTCAACCAACTCATTATTATTCACATTGGACTGCTGTACATGGCTCAGTATGGGAGCAAATACAGTTACTCTGGTCACTGAAAGCTGATAGCCAGTTCACTACTCCCTTTTCCCACCATTTGAAAGTGTGCATTACAGAAGACTTGAGGATTGATATTGCAAGGTGGTTTGAAGCTGTGGAAGGCACAATAATTATTAGTTTGCATTTATTATAAAGCTGGCACTCATGTCCCTGTCATCAGATTCGGCCCCATTCTAATGCAAGAACCTCTTAACACTGACTGGCAGAAGATACAGAGGTGCATAAGTGCTATAGGGATCTCCTGGGTCTGTTATTTACATACTAGTTGACCAAAGAGCCTCACACATGGTCTCTATGACAAAGTCTTTCAGTAATTTTCATCATAACCTTTATAAAAATGTATGCATGGATAATATGTAAGGAAATGTGTATACATATATTAGAAATTATGTTCCTAAAGCCTTGAAGTTAAGGTAGGGTGACATGCTTTAAAACAAATTCCACTAGACAGGAGGTAGGAGACTCTACCTCCTGGTTGACCATTGTCTATTGTGTAACTTGCAGTGGACTTCTATTTGCATACTGAGTCAAATGCTAATAAAGAGTTCGTGGGACTTCAGGGGAAAAAAGTAACAAGAGGTGACCAGTGGGTAGGGGAGAGGGAGAGGAGTTCTTGTTTACAGGTGCAGAACAAAAGACTAGCTTAAAAGTGCAGCGAGATACCTTGGCATCCTTCATCAGGGGAGACAAGTTCTGTGAGCTTGATCTTACAACCATCCTGGTCAAAGACACTGCAAGAAGGACTTGGTGTAAGTGGTACCTCATTAGACAACAGTGCAGAAGCATAGCCAGGTGGGGTTTGGGCTGGGTCCCCGACTCTCTCATGTGGACTTGGCAGTTTCCATTTACATAACTAGAAGCTGTGATCAGGTCTGCCCACTACAGCAACCACCAATGGCTCAGCCATTACCTGTTGCTGTTGTGGGTGGACCTGTCCTTCAAGTAGGTGGGCCCTGGCCCACCCAGGGTTACAACCTTGAAATAGTTCTAGGATGTTTGTTTATTTTATATGTAAACCTTTGTTTCCAATATTTCTGCTTTTTTTTCCTCAGTGTATTTTTGAGTAAAAGGAAATGGGTGTTCAGGAGGCTTGAGACTTGCTACTGTTCAATGAGTCATTAAAATAATGTGGCAACACTTACCCATACCCATGTCCGGAATAGTCTCCCCTTGTGCTCATGCAAGAGTGCAGCAAATGTGTGTAATGTGCAAAATTTGCAGGATCAAGGTGTTAATCCAGGTACCAAAAGTTTCTAATCCATTTTTAAACATGGTCTGTATTAGTAATAATAATATATAACCTGGCACTCAAGCTATTAGATACCAGAATAAGTGCCGTGTTTGACATAGCAAAAAATGTGGTGACATAACTGAGCTCTTCGTATTTCTACGGGGAAATAAAAGCACAACTGACCACCATCTAGTATTTTTTACAATGACAATAATAGCTTCCAGTTAATACTGTCATACGCAAATGATAATATGGTGCACATTGGTGCCAAAAACAACCAAAATAACCCTCAAAGATCATTTTGCATGTAAGCATTGGCAACAAAGAGGTGACAGGCTCTATTTACCACACCCGTAATTCACCCAGTCACTTCTTTCCTCTGCTTCTCCATTTATATAGATACATCACTCAGCCAAATCTCTTTACATCCTCTGCTTTTAAGACTGCACTAAAAAAGGATAAGCTTAAGGTTAACCATGTGGTCAATTGCTTGGATACTGGAGCTTTTACTTAGAGCCATTCTACAATGCATGGTTTATTTCTGAACAATACAAAGTGCTGCTTTAATAATGAAATCAATTACTAGCTTTGTGATGCTGAGACAGAGACGCATCTCAGTGGTTCTTGTTGGCACACCAGCAGAGCCTATAAATGATGATCAAATTCATATCCTCCCAAACCTGCCTATTGAACCTCATAACTAACTGTACCATTATTCACACAAGGGAAAGGAAAGCGGTAAGTTCAAAGCTGAACTCAGGGATCAAATAAGCAGAAGACGCTTGTTAGCAGCATTCTCTAAGGGAGGCGAATAACTAACACATTATTTGTGCACCAGTAGATTAGTCACACGCTTTGTATACTTTTCATTTGTCAAAGGCCATAGAAGGTAACTCGGTGTTGTTGATATTCTGGGAGAATAAAGAAGAACCCGCAGTGCACCACAAGTTAAAAGCACCTGTGGCAAATAATAATTCATTCCATTGGCACAGCTTTCTCTCTGAAAATGACTTGATGATCCAACCCAAAACAAAGGAATATGGAAAATGGTAGAAATAATTATCAATATTTAAAAACTACATGGTAAATTAGAATCAGATTTTGGTCACCTTTACTCCTAGCAAGTGTCACCTCTCTCTGCTGATGGTTTCACTGAAATCAAACTTCTTCCAGTCTACTCAAAGACCCACTCCCTGTGAGTAGAAGGGAGCAATAGGTACCAGAATCTGTTTAGGGTATTGCTGCATGCTAATACCGGTATGCTACCTACTATGTGTATATTTTTGATGGACTTCATTAAAATTAAACAATATGGGATTAGATTGTGGTGTTTTGCCATTGTTCTGCATTGGGGCCCTGATGGAAGCATGTTACCCGCTGAAGCTTCCATAGGGACTGTGCTCATGTATATTCACCTAGCACAATTTGCCCCTTTGTTGGTAATAAGGCCACACTGCAACAGTGAATGTAGTCTCTGTGATTGCCAAAATTTTAATTTCATCACCTTCAGGAAATGACAATGCTATAAGCATTTTTAACAGTATATAGATTTAGGGGCACAGAAATTTACTGACTTTGATTCCACCTTCCATAGGATACCTTTTAATACATTATTGCACCATTTTCTGATCCTCAATTGTCCTTTTAACATTTATATTGCTGTCACTAATATGGCTGTGGGATTAGTGGCACAGTAGTGTGTGAAATCACTGTAGGGCGGGTAATGCACAGACATACACACGTGCGTGAGCACTAGGGGAAATGTTTTTGTTTGATGCATGAGCAAGTGGAAAGACAGGCATACGGTCCCTGTCCATTTAGCCTTTTACTAATCGGCTCATTATTGTACTAATTCACAATGATCACCATCACCATTTTTAAAGAAAAATATTCTCATCTTGCTTTCTTTTTGACTTACAAAATTTCCAGCTTTCCTCAAATAATGTAGAGTAACTTGAATAAGAACTCCATGCAACTTACGGTACGATTTACTAAAAATTTTTATGCTGACTTTTCTTATGAACAATTACTACTATACTTACTCTGATCAACTGATATTTCACGAATACTGAGGGTTTTTTTTCCAGTTTATGTTTGTCCTCCTCAGTGATATATTTTATAAGAGTTTATAACAATCTAAAAGCTCAAAAATAGTGTGTTAGAAAGAGGGAAATGATTTTTGCAACAAATCATGCAAATTCCCTCTTGCCTTCATTTGGAAATCCAAAGCTGACTACGCACAACTTCCCGCAATGCAATTATTCACCTCATAGAGTTTCATCCCCCAAAACAGAGATTGAATTGGCAAGAACAGACCCATTCTGAGCGTCAGTGAACACTCTATGCCTTTAAAAAAACAAAACAAAAAAAACCCCATTTTTGAATGTTGGTTTGGCTCAGAACAAATTTGCAGCAACTTCTTAACAAATATTCAATTATTTTTAGTGGATAAAAAAGATATTAGAGGCTGGGGTGGGGGGGCGGGTAGGGAGAGCAGCAGTGGAAAGACATACACATGCATGCACACACACACACACAGAGCATGCATGCATGTATTGCATATATGTGATTCTAATCCATAGACCCAGGCAGACTAGTCTGGCTCTCTTCCTGTGACTGGCAGGCTGATCAATGGAAAGAGGATCTTCCCATCTAGGACAAACATACAAGGAGCCTTCCTCAGTGGGTTTTCCCAGACTAGTTTTGTTCTAGAGGCAGGGCCGTCCCTAGGGGGGGCGAACGGGGCGATCGCCCTGGGGCCCGCGGGTACGTGGGCCCCACGCTGTCCCGCTCTCAGCGGGGCAGTGTGGGGCCTGCGCGTGCGCTGCAGCCCCTCCCCCCCTACGGTCGCCCCGCTGCTTTTGGCACCCAGCAGAAGGCAGTGGGGCATGGCGGGACCGGAGGGCTATGCTCGGCCCCTGGGCTGGCCCTCCCGGAGCAGGCAGGCCCAAGGGCAGAGTACATGGGGCCTGGCCGCTGGGCTGGCCTGCCCCACACGGCCAGCTCCCTTCCCCACAGGCGGCTCCACACCCCTACACAGGTGACCCCGGAGCTGGCTCCCGCAAGGGCCAGAATCGGAGCAGGCTCCGACTCCCCCCCCGCAGGCGGGGTGCTGCTTTGACCACTTGGCCCCAGCCCCTGTTCCCCCCACTGGACAGCACTGTCTAGAGGAGAAAAAAAGAAACTGCTTCCTCTCTTTTAAACTGGGCATATGCTGAGAAGGGGGCAAAGTGAGGTCAGAGTAATAAGGAGGAGAGAAAAGGCTAGAAAAGTGCATAAAATTCTCCGTACAAATACAGCTGACAGCATGCATATGGTGTGGGAGGATTAGGGTAGAAGTGGTTCAAGGGTTTAAGAAAAATCTCATTTTTGGCTGGAATATTTGCCATCTTGATCGACAAAAGCAGGCAAAAATCAGTTTCCAGCTTGCCAACCTCAAGAACGTTATTCTGATACCACCAGAAGTATATAGTTCTAAGAGTGTATAAATGAGATTCTCAGACTTCTTACAGAAGGCCTAATGCTCAAACAAGGGGCTTTTTGATGTTTGTCTTAGGTCCTTCATGGCTGTCCTTTCACTCTCTTCCAGCCCACAACTGTAAGATGGGCCCAGTTTGAATAGTTTTTTTCTTTTTGAAGTGGTATCACTAACAAGTTTGATCCCCACCACACTATCTTGTAGGAAAGAGGAAGACATCATCTCTGCCTTATCTGAAAAGCTCTGTAGATTCCATCTTTGTTTGCTGTCTTCCATTGGTAGAGTTACAAGGAACAAAGCAAATATAAATGAAACTTTCTGTATTCAATCTCTGTATTCGTAATCTGAAGCTGACTCCATAAGGAGTTGAGTGCTTCCTTGTATGGTAGTGAGTGCCTTCATGGCATCTGACTCCAATTTAAACTGAGTGTGCCTCACTGGATGCACTCAGTACATGTTAAGGATAGGCTCATACTTACACCAGAAAATAATGTCCGTAAGATCCCATGAGGATAAAAAAAAGGGGCCTAGTAGCCTCTAGGTTTCTGAAGAGGTCAGAAAATGATACACATTACAGAATATTGCATGGGTTTCATCACTTCTTTTCTCAGTCATTGTCAATGAAAGACTGTTCCATATCTTAGTAAATTATTGGGCTTTGGATGGGAGAATAGATTTTTTTGTAAGTGAGCTGCATTTGTACATATCTGAACAGACACAAATCACCCACCTATAGCTAGAACCATAATAAAGTACACAGTATACATCAAATCAGACTAAAGACAATTTTTATACACCCAATTTCTACTTTTTTTAATCAAAAGAAATCTGGGTGGGGTATAAACTAAGGAATCCAAAGAATTACTTTAGTGTCGACTCTCTAAATTCTTCCTTTTCCCTTGAAATATGACCTTGCAAGCAATTTAGTTTCCTCCTCTATTAAGTTTTTGAAGTTTAGATACACTTTGCCAAACACAAGCCTTTCATCTAAACCATTAAAATGCAGCAAATGTTTAAGTCAAATGTTCTGTGTTTTGGGATTTTCTTTCTCTGTTACCTTTATTGAACCTGAAGTGCTTTTATCTCATTCTTTTGGTTAGTTTTATTCTTATTTGTTAAATTACCTTTTTTCATCCTCATGAAAAAAACAGATTAGATAGTCAGTCAGAAACTGAGATTATTTTTAAAATTGTCCTTGAAGATTTCTTAGATATTAGGATAATGAGGTCCAAGGAAAAGAGTGTAATAATAGAGAATTTTTTTGAATCTGTAAACTTTGTAGGTGAGAAATGCTTTTCCCCTGCCATGCAGGGCTGAGGATTTCACCCATGAAATCTGAGGAATATAAATGTTCCAGGGGTGAAACTCTGGCCCCACTGAAATCAATAGAAAAATTTCCATGGATTTCAAGAAAGCAACGATTCCACCACAACTGCTTGGAGAGCCAGGATTAAGGGCCACACTTTGTTTTACATTTGACCATCTCTGTTTTTTTCCTGATATCTTTCTAAGCAGCCTGAATTTGATCCATGGGACTTAGCCTAGAGAGAAGAGGAGTGGGACATAGGTAGTCCATAATTTTATTTAAATAAAATAAAGGAAAGGGGGCACAAAGAACAAGTAGGGAAAAATGGGAGATCCCAAACCTGGATTAATGGGTGTTTGGTAGAAAAGCATGAGTGATAACAAGGCAGAGAAATTGAAAGAAAAGTCAGAAATGACATAAATGATGCTTGATGATGATATTTACATCTAATCCTCTCTTGTTCATTTCCTCTCTTAACTAAGCAGTCCTAATCTTTTCAATCTCTCTTCATACAGAGAGTCTTCCATGTCTCTAATTATTTTCATCATCCATCTCAGGATCCCTTCCAGCTCTGCTTTAGTGTGATTGTATTTAAACAGTTAATTCCACCATGCAGATGCTGCATATTCCAATGTATTCCCCCACTGAAAGTATTTCTCATACCAGTAAAATATTTCCAAATGCAAAAATGTTTGTAAATGCAACTACTGAAATTTGTTGAGATAGCCCATGAGGTGAGAGCATGCTATAAATTTATATCAAGGCATTACTGAATTTACTCTTTTATAAACTTTAGAAATCTTTATGTATTTTACTGTTGCTGCATATTGAACAGTAGTTTTTACTGAACTGTCCAGAATTAGGCATTTTAGTTAAATAATATATTTGGACTGATTTTGCACTCATGCCCACTAAAAGTTACACCATTGAATTCAAAGCAATTGCACTAGTAATCTCACCATCGGGGAAATGTACTGATGGTCTTTCTCTCATTCAGGTTTAATAGATGTGGATAACTTATCAATATCAACCTCTAATAAATTGGTACTTTGAAGAAAAAATAATGTTTTTGAAGAGAAGGTGGATAAAATTAATTTGCCATATAATGATGTTGGCTATTCCTAGTATGAACATTTTAAAAGGATAAATGTGGAACAGAATAATTTTAAGAAACTCCCTGTAGGGGTCCGTTTGTTGTTTTGAATTGCTTTTATAGTAAACTTGAATTATTAATGTTGATTAATAATTAGAATACACGCTTCAGAGATGATTTTCAGCTGAGTTAAAATTGCACTCAGTTGATGAATGTAATAAAATTATTGTAACTAGATCTGATCATTATTAGTGCCATATTATATGACATGTTAAAATGATGTGCAATCAGATATTGACTAAAAGCAGTCCTCACTTGTTTGATATTCATAACAAAAATTTGGAGCCGGGGTACTTATCTTTACTGTGCAGCAACACACAAACAAATTGACTGACTGTAAAATAAATTAATGAAATGTTTGGGTTTTTTTTTTTTTACCATAAATCATCAGTGCTGCACAAATGCACCATATGTGTATTTTTTATTAATGTTAATAAGCATCATATGGTTTAAAAATTAGTGATGCATAAAATATAAAAGGTACAGTTTGAATAAGCATCCAGCGGCATGGATGACTAGCCAAACTCTCTTGCTGTAGAAATTGGGGTGGGGGGAATCTTCAAAGAATCATTCTTAACATACTTCCATTATATGGCTTCGGTCAGCTAAGCAATGTTACTATAATGAGAGAAAGTATAGTGATTTGGTGTTTCTGCTTTCTTTATTGTCCAGCTATCTATTCCATTCTGCATATATTCTTATACTCACTGAATCATGATAATATACTGGATTCATATGTGGGATGCTTCTAATTAATTTCTAATAATATAATGACTTTATAATATAAATATAATGGAGCAGGAGAGACAAAAGATTTCTTTAATTAAGGTTGCATGTATATATAGTCTGGCTTCCTGTTTTCAATCTTTTATTTTTCAAAATACATTTCACACACATCTTCAAGGCATCATCTCTGCCTCATGACGAATTTCTCATAACTTTTTCTTATGATCAAGAAACAATGGGTGAAACAGCATTAGATACCCACAATCCTCCACCCCAAATCATTCACAAATCATGAGACTGGCTTAAAATCATGAAATGTATTTGTTTTTTAAATCGTTTTGGCTTCTTTTTATTTGCCTTCTTGTTTTCCAACCTTCGGTGCTCACATTTTCAAGTTTACTGTATAGTGCTGAGGGCTAGAAATTTATTTTAAAAGAAAGATGACATTCTCGTGTAATAATATGACCTTAAGAACTGGAGCTTTAAGAAGCACTAAATATTTTTAGCTTTGTGATAAAACCATTAGTGTTGGTAACTTTGATGGAAAGTTGATACTTAGCAAGGAAGTACCATCGCCGGGGAGTATTGTCTTTGAATATTTTGGTGAAACTGGTTTTGATCTAAGTTTTATGGGACTTGTTTGCTGTGGATGTACCTTAGATTTTGTGCATGTTTTCTTGCAATACTTGTCAAGTGTGCTGCTGAGATAGCCAGCTAGCCATGCAAGTATGAGCAATATAACTTTCTTCATCTGTACAGAAAGAGTTAACAAAGGTGGAGAGGAGCTGAAACAGGAATATTTACAGAAAGGTGGGAAGGACACAATATGGTGAGATGTGACCGAGTTGTAACGAATGCAAGGAAGAAACCTGCTCAGGTACATATTAAATATTCTGCAGCAGGAAACAAAGATTCTTTGCCATCTGCACAGCTGACAGGGCTTGGAAGAGAGAGTTTCTTTCTTGTGGAATTCTTAAGGTGCATGGGACACTGTGCTCCGGAGAGGTCTAGCTAAATAGCTCCAGATTTGTGGGGGGTTTTTTAAATGGAAAATATGTAATAAATAATGCTAGCAATGGGTGACTGACTAATTTTAATATTAATTGTGCTGCTGAGCTAGAATTCTGAAATTTGCTATGCTAATTAATAGTGGGCTACTGAATACATTTTGAAAACTCCTCAAAGGTCAACTTTGACTTTTGACGACTTTGTCAGAGTTCACCAAAAGGTCATTGGTCTTTTTTATTGGATTTCAACCAGTTTAGTGCCCTTTTGATCTGGGAATGTTGAAACAGTGCTCTTTTCTACTACCATCTTATCATTTATTACCCTTGTTTATTATGAAATGCTGTTTATAAAGAGAAGAGAAGGGAAGGAGAGCAAATCTGACACTTTTGGTTGACATTGAGTAATCAGTCTAACAGTTAAAAAAATGATATTGATTTCTACCATGTTTTGCATGAGGCCTCTAAACTGGAGAAATTAAGGCAATTTGAGGAATAAATTCTTTATATTATTGTTAACCCAGGGCAGTATTGGAGAAAAAAAGTACATTCCAGGTCCAAATGTTATACTCGTATCCATTTGTATGTATATGTCTTTATACAAATATAATATATAAAACAATATTATTTTAACCACAAAAGATCAGTTTATGTTTAGAGTGAAGTAACAGGATGGACCATATCTTAGCTAAAACATTTCCTCATCCCTCCTAAAATTCTACGCACCACTCTGAAAATTAAATGCTAAAATGTATTACAGGAATTTTGTAAATTTCTTTTGAATTTATTTAAATGGGAAAAAAAAAAACCCTGGATGAAATAAAAACTATTAGCTTTCTTTCAAAGTTCCTCACCATCCCCCAAATTTTGGCTAGTTCTACTTTTTGTCCACATTATCAAATTTATTCTTGATATATGGGAGGGAAATATACTATTCAATCCTTTTTGTAAGTTATAGAACACACAAATAGACATTCTGCTTCCTACGCCCCCTTTGTTAGAATCATAGAATAATAGGGATGGAAGGGACCTCACGAGGTCATCTAGTCCAAGCCCCTGTTGTAAAGCAAGACCACTCCCACTAAATCACCCCAGCCAGGGTTTTGTCTAACCGGGTCTTAAAAACCTCCAAAGATGGAGATTCTACTACCTAGGTAGCCCATTCCAATGCTTCACCACCCTCCTAGTGAGAAAGTTTTTCCTAATATCCAACCTTGAACTCCCCAGCTGTAATTTGAAACCACTGCTCCTTGTTCTGTCCTCTGTTACCATTGAGAACAGCCTAGCTCTTTCCTCTTTGGAGCACCCCTTCAAGTAGTTGAAGGTTGCTATCAAATCTCCCCTCAGTTTTCTCTTCTATAAACTAAATAAGCCTAGTTCCTTCAGTGTCTCCTCATAAGTCATGTGCCCCAGCCCCCTAATCATTTTTGTTGCCTTCCACTGAACTCTTTCTAATTTGTCCACAACTTTTCTGTAGTGGGGAGCCCAAAACTGGACACTGTATTCCAGATGCGGCCTGACCAGTGTCGAATAGAGGGGAATTATCACATCCCTCGATCTGCTGGCAATACTCCTACTGATGCAGCCTAATATGCCATTGGCCTTTTTGGCAACAAGGGCACACTGTTGGCTCATATTCATCTTCCCATTCACCATAACCCCCAGGTCCTTCCTACAGCGTTGCTACTTAGCCGATTGGTCCCCAGCCTGTAGCAGTGCATGGGATTTTTCCGTCCTAAGTGCAGGACTTTGCACTTGTCTTTGTTGAGCCTCATGAGGTTTCTTTCGACCTAGTGTTCCAATTTGTCCAAGTCTCCCTGGATCCTGTCCCTGCCCTCCAGAGTATCTACCATTCCCTCCAGCTTGATATCATCCGTGAACTTAGTAAGCACGCAATCTATCCCATCATCAAGATCATTAATGAAGATGTTGAACAGAATCCGCCCCAGGACTGACCCCTGGCGCAGTCCACTCATTGCCCATCTAACCCTAATGACATAGGACTTGATACTATGCCCACTGAAGTCATCTTCAAAGTATCCATTGAAATTACTGGTGTAGCGTAAGGCAAGGGGGGAACTGCCAATGAAATACTTATACTGCAAAGTTATCAGAACCTGGGTTATATTCTGTACATAAAGTGCATTGTACAAGTCTGGTGCTGAATACAAATAATATAGGGAGATGCCTTGATGCTATTATAAATACCAGAGTCACTCTGGAGATTCATTTCTACCAATACTAGTTCTGTGTGGTCCAACTTGCAGTCCAACTAGGTCAATTATTGCAGGTGCAGTTTTCTGTGTTCATTCAACATGTGTTAAATTTTCACAAGGAAAGTTCACACTGGAAATTGGTAATGATACCAGTGGTGTTGGCTGAGGTCTTACAGAACATCCTTTCCTAAAAATACAGAGTTTGGAGAGTGAGATGTCCAGGATAGCTCTTGATGACTGATGTCATTATTTTTATTTTATTTTGTATTTTGGTATTGCCTAGAATCCCCTATTAGAATGCGGGGTCTTATTGTGTTAGTCATTATACACTCTTATAATGAAAGGGAAGTCCATCTTCCCAAAGACTTTACAATCTAAATATTGAAGAGGTCTCAGGTATTTTTTTTTATCATTGTTGACAATAATTGTATTTAATATTTCTGCATAATGCCACAAATGTGTATGGCACATTACACATGGGATGAAGACAAAATCCATGGCCTAAAAGGATCTTACAGTCTAGATATATCAATTTGTAGTTACCCCATTGCCTTATTTTATCTGAGTTGAGCCAGCTCCCAATGAAGTCAAGGGGAGACCTTTGGTTGACTTCACTTGAAGATGGATTAGGCCCTATGTCAATTGGGAAAGATATGGTGGGATATGAAATAGAAAGGGATCTGGAGCAGAATGTCTATGGAGCACTATACGTTAACTTAAAGGATGGAATGGATTTAGTTTTGTTTGATTTGTACTATTTCATTTGAGCTTGACATTTATCATCTCAGTGGTACTCAGTCATGAACACATTGCTTAGTAATAAGAATGTCCATTGCTGAATATGGAACATCCCTTGTGCCTTTGTGTATTATATTTTAAAGTAAAACTGTAATAACCAATGTTCCCTCTAAGGTTTGGCGGCTTGTGTGCAAAATTTTCAACCTGTGTGCAAAATTTTTTCTGAATAAAATTTTTGTGCAAACTCACACGACGGAAATTATTGAAAAATACAGAACAATGATAAATTAATAAAAGTTATTTTAAATTGTTTTTATTAATCATTCAAATATATATGGACTGCAACAAATATATATGGACTGCAACACATGCAGCTGACTTGTGTTAACCTGGGGTTGGGCTGAGGGGATGGGGAGAGACATGAGAGTTGAGGTGTGGGCTGCAGGGCTGCTCAAGGGTGGGGGAGCAGATGTGGGGCTGGGGGGAGATGGGGCTAAGAGACATAGGGGAGTGGG
>ML685841.1:2293960-2307268 GCA_007922175.1 Pelusios castaneus | reverse complement strand
ACACAAGTTAAAGTATGGATATAACATCAAATTCTTAACTTCTAATCAAAATAGAATTCCTAGACATAAACTATATAATCATTGCCAGCAAATTACTACCTTTCTATTGATACCAAACATGACATATCCATAGAAAATAATATCATAAATGCTTCCCTAAATCCAGACAGTGTCACACCATGCCCACATGCCCTGCCCTTTGGGGGGCATTCCAGGCTCCCCCTGTGCCCCTCCAGGCAGGGAGGGCATTGGTGTAGTCCTGGGGTAGCCCTAAGTCGACCTAGGGCTACCCCAGGGCTACACTGCCTTAATTCGACTTTAGAAAGTCGAATTAAGCCTTAAGTCGAGTAGAATGGTGGTTTAATAAAGTCGACTTTATTTTGCTTAAGTCGACTTAAGCAAGCTGCTTAAGTCGACTTAAGTGAAGTGTAGTGTAGACGCAGGGCACATTAAGTCGACTTAAGCCAAGCTTAAGTTGGCTTAATTTACCAGTGTAGATGCAGCCTTAGAGAGGGAGCATAGTGCTTATATGGCTGTCAAACTCCATTTCAAGAGTAGAATCTGAATTTTCTGTCTTGTGCACCTGCCTATATTTTCAAAGTTGCCTTTGGATTTTAGGTACCAAAGATGCAGATAGATATCTAGAGTAGAGATAATTCTAAAAAGTACCAAATAAACTTAGGTGAGAGTTAGAAGCATAACCTGTTGGGCTGTTTTTGAAAATGACATCAGGTGCTGATATAAATCTTTGGTGTGTAAACATCTTTGAAAATCTGGTTGACAGTGACAGCTGTTCTATAGTGCTAAAAACTGGAATAGAACAAGTGCATTATGTTCAAAGTAGCAATTTGAGTGGTGGCAGGAAGAAGGAACAGCTAGAGATCTGGCAAATCATCAACACCACTTTTACCCTTCAAAAATACTACCTTGAGTAAAGATAACATTTCTTGTAAATCCTCTTCCCTCACTCCATTGCAAAGATACAGAGATTATTGCTGCCTTATGGATGCAGAAACTCCTATGGGCAAAGCATGTGGCAAGAAGAGGATCAATTTACGCAGAGGACTGAAGGGTGACTCCCATAGTGCAATAATTAACACTTAATAAACACATCAAAATGAAATGCATTACAGAGACAAGAACCTGGAATGACAGGCCTTACTTCATAAAGCACCCGAGAAAGAAGTTCCTCAGGGAGTGGTGGTAGGGAAATCCTAAGGAGGTCACATGGGTTGGTAGAGGGCGTGGACAGAATAAAGGTAGGAATAGAGTCATTTTAGGCATTGACCCAGTCCTCTGCATAACTCCTGTGATCTGTGTACAGAAACAATGCCCACTGCCTATGCCTGTTCCCATAGGAGGGAACAAAAGTATAGAATACCCAGAAAAATGAATTGAGGACAATTTCCTGATGGGAAACTTTGTAGAGCTTTACTTCACTCAGAGCTCCCTACAATAAACATTTCCAAATGAAAGGATGATTTGGACCACAGAAATGCAAATCTGTGCCATCTTCTACATGTTCAGACCAATGGAAAGAAACAAGTATAATTCATATGACTTTTAAAATTACCTATTAAATTAAGTTAACAAAATGAGCTTATGAACAACTGGAAAATTGCTAGGAACTTCTCAAGTGAAAAACTATAAATGGACTTCTTTGCAATGAAATAAAATGTAGGTTGTCTTACAGGAAAGGCCACAAACTGAAAAGGAAGAGTTAGACTGAATATAGTATAACCCAAAAGAGAGCGTCATTCTCACATGAGAAGCTTGAAGCAAACTGGCTGATAATATTCTTAGAACTGTTGAAATTTCAAACAATGTTGGCATGTGAGTAAGAAAAATATAACCTCCTGGCTGCAAAAGAGATGATATGTGAAATCTTACTCATTTATGGATCAGTCCATGGCTAGCTTTTGAAAACAGTCACTGGTTTATGCTTAGACATTAATACAAGAGGCCCCATCACTTACAACATGCTGCTTCCCATAAGCCATTAAAAACCCTTCAGGAGACAGGAGAGAATTGGGTTCTCAGTTGACCACCTGAGGTGTCCTCCTGCTAGTAGCACTGAAGAAGGCATCAAAGATAAGCATCTATTTACACATCTTTCACTCTTTTTCATCCTGTAAGGGAATGCTAGGTGTTTCACTAGAATAATGCTATCCCTTTAATGCCATCTACAAGTAAAGTGAAAATTGAAACCCCAGCCAACCCTAATTTTCCACAGAGCTGGTGAATTTATCTCTGAACACCAGTGTTATTTTGATAAGAAATTTAAATATAGGTACATCTTTTATATAGATGATGAACTTGTTTATATAATTTAACCCCTGTAAGAAGTATGTGCTCTAATAATTAGGAAGAGCATACATAATAAAAGCATTAATCCATCACTCAATAATATAATGGGTACTTGTGTTTCACTAACAATTTCTACTCTAAATATCGAAGAACAATTTTGAATCAATAAGTGAGTGTTAAGAATACCAACCCCTCGAGGACTATCTATAATATATGAGCAGAACTCACAATTCTTAAATAGTAACTAGATCCTCAATATTGTGCAAAGACAAAACTGTGAGGAAAGAATATAATAAATCATGTACATTCTGAAAGAGCTTGACAGTGATTTCTAAAGCCAAAGATAAAACAAACAAACAAAAAAATCAACTATTTAATAAATTATCAGTGATTGTGAAATAAGCATTGTTCGATATTAAATTTAATATCGAACAATGCTTATTTCACAATCACTGCCTTCCATACCTCCATGATTTCTTCTTCTTTCTTTTTTTTTTTTTTTTTTTAACTCCCTGCTCTCCTGTCTTCCCTCACATCTCTCCATTCATCTTCACTCTGCATCCAGAAACTTTCAAATCTCTTTTAAAGTCCACATCACCAAACCTTTCCTTGTTCTCTTTTTATTTGTGTGTGTGTGTGTTACAGGAACAGCTCCCTTTCTTTTGTGCCCTAAGCCACTTTATTGTCCACCCAATCTCACTAAAAACTTATTTCTCTTAACTAGCTTTCTGGTAGAAACAGTCCTCCGTGGCTCACATGTCTTTTCTTTTAGTTCATATTATAATTGGAAGATTGAAAAGAAATAAATTAATAGTGAATTAAAAAACAGACAAACCAGGAATCTAACAAGATGTTTGTCGAATGTAAATGCTCAGTCTCTGTGCTGTTATATTGCATCCTTTCCTCTGCCTTTGCATTTTGGCTGCATTTTGGGCCAGATTCTTCCTGGCCTTACAGACTTGTCTTCACTGCAGAATTAACTCTTTCTCAAGTGGGCTACAGTACTTTACTACTGATAGTCATAGAATCATAGGGCTGGAAGGAACCTCATGAGGTCATCTAGTCCAACCCCCTGCTAAAAGCAAGGACCATTCCCCACTAAATCATCCCAGTCAGGGTTTTGTCTAACCGAACCTTAAATATCTCCAAAGACGGAGTTTCCACCACCTGCCTAGGTAACCCATTCCAATGCTTCACCACCCTCCTAGTGAGAAAGTTCTTCCTAATATCCAACCTTGACCTCCCCAGCTGTAATTTGAAACCATTGCTACTTGTTCTGTCCTCTGTTACCATCGAGAACAGCCTAGCTCCCTCCTCTTTGGAGCACCCCTTCAAGTAGTTGAAGGTTGCTATCAAATCCCCCCTCAGTCTTCTCTTCTGTAGACTAAATAAGCCTAGTTCCTTCAGTCTCTCCTCATAAGTCATGTGCCCCAGCCCCCTAATCATTTTCGTTGCCCTCCGCTGGATGCTTTCTAATTTGTCCACATCCTTTCTGTAGTGGGGAACCCACAACTGGACACAGTATTCCAGATGCGGCCTGACCAATGTCGAATAGAGGGGAATTATCACATCTCTCAATCTGCTGGCAACACTCCTACTGATGTAGCCTAATATGCCATTGGCCTGTTGGCTCATATCCAGTTTCCCGTCCACCATAACCCCCAGGTCCTTTTCTACAGTGCTGCTACTTAGCCGATCGGTCCCCAGCCTGTAGCAGTGCATGGGATTTTTCCATCCTAAGTGCAGGACTTTGCACTTTTCCTCGTTGAACCTCATGAGGTTTCTTTTGCTTTTCTTTTTCTTTTCAGTTTTCCAATTTGCCTAAGTCTCCCTGGATCCTGTCCCTGCCCTCCAGCATGTCTACCATTTCCCCCAGCTTGGTGTCATCCACGAACTTACTAAGCACGCAATCTATCCCATCATCGAGATCATTAATGACGATGCTGAACAGAACCGGCCCCAAGACCAACCCCTGGGGCACTCCACTCGTTACTGGTTGCCAACTAGACATCAAGCCATTGATTTCTACCTGCTTAGCCCAGCAATCTAGCCAGTTTTCCATTCACCTTACGGTCCACTTATCCAACCCATACTTCCTTAACTTGCCGACGAGACTGCTGTGGGAAACCGTATCAAAAGCCTTGCTAAAGTCAAGGTATACCACATCAATGGCTCTTCCCGCATCCACAAATCCAGTCATCTCAACATAGAAGGCAATCAGGTTGGTCAGGCACGATTTGCCCTTGGTGAATCCATGTTGACTGTTCCTGATCACTCTATTTTCCTCCAAGTGTTTCAGGATGGATTCTTTGAAGACCTGCTCCATGATTTTTCCAGGGATTGAGGTGAGGCTTACCGGTCTGTAGTTCCCTGGATCCTCCTTTTTCCCTTTCTTGAAGATGGGTACTATATTTGCCTTTTTCCAATCCTCCAGGACCTCCTCCAGTTCCCTTTTATAATTCCTGCTGCATTCCCAGAAGGACAAAGAAGTTTCCCACAAGTCTCTGGGAAAGTATCATAGAGCAGCTGAACTTATTTCAGTACTAATAACCATGGGATATTACTCCAAAAATCCTAACACCTCCCATGGATGACTGTACTACCATTGTGGACCCAGCAATTTCGACGTGGCCTTGTAATGTGATATCTCACAAATGAGCTGTACTAACCTGAGTGATGCTCGTCCAGGTTAACTCTGCAGTAAAAACATACCCCGGGTGATTCTGGAAGAGGCTGGAGGGTGAAAGATATATCACCTCTTGTGCCTTAATTCAGGGATAGCCACACTGTATCTGGGAGATGTAAGTTGTGCAACTACCCTACAGGTAGGGTGACCAAATATCCTGAGTTTAGAGGGACAGTCCCAATATAAGACAAAGCCCTGAATATAGGTGTCTATTGCCCCTCATTCCCTGTCCCTATTTTTTACCCTTGCTACATGGTCACTCTACCTATGGGTGCTAATTTTCAGAAAAGGAATGAAGGAAGATGGGGTAGGGTGAGGGGAGGTGGTTTGTTTCTTTTGGTTTTGGTCAGAAGGTCAATCAAATGGACCATTAGTGTGCAACAGTGAGAGAAACAGCCATTTTTCAGTTCATTGTTCAGCAGCTCTAAGTCAACAAATGGGTTTTTAGTTGCTCAAGTTCCATTCCTCTGTCTAGTTCTGTAGGTGACTAGAAGAAGAGTTTTCACTGAGCTCTAAATTGTGAATAATGTGCTAACCACATTTGTATTAACTCTACCAATGCGTTTAGCTTTGACCTTGCCAGAACTGCTAATGATCATCTCATCTTCTGTTCCTTTGCTTTCCCAGCTTGTGACATTACTCTACATACATCTGTACTAAATTGTTTAATATCCAACAGGTTAGATATGGGGCTTTATTTATTTCTGCCTTCTGCTAGTGGAAACTCAGTTTGTAGATTACTGGTAACAGGAAGTCCACCTGAAAAAGAGGTCTCTGCACTGCAGAATGCCCTCCATCACATCTTTACCAGTAGGCCCCAGTCCAGCCTTTGCAACACAGTAAATAGGCAGGAGAAGGTGAAACTTAGCCAGGATCTAGAGGAGATTCGCTAATTCAACATATTCCTTGGTCAACACTTGAATGTAAAGTTTCCTAGATAGCTCTGGCCATAAATTAAAGCTGGCAGAACCAAGAGGGGCAGTGGAGGAAACATGAGGGAGCAAGTATCGCCTCCTCTGGGCTGAATCCCTTGTGGGATGCAGCTACTTCCATTGGCTTAAGGAGATAGCCTTCATGTGCAGGAATAATTAAAGTCCTTTGATTGGTAGATGCTTAGTTTCTGCAGTGATGAGGACGATATGTCTAGATAACTCATAAGAAGGGTAGGAATGATTATTTCCATCCTTGCTTCTGTCCTTTTTCATTTTGCATAAGAGAATATGTATGTAGGGCTACAGAGATTTTATGTTATATAGAACCTTTGGTGATAGAGCTAAATGAGGTTTTAAAGGAACTAAAATTTAAATTTTGATTTCTATCACTTCCTTCTTTTTAAACTGTTCAGTTTCATTCCTCATCATTACTTTCCAGTTTTCTCCAACATTGCAAATCCAATGTACATGCATAAAACTATACTGGTTAAAGCAGGAGATTTCTTGCTCTTTTCTTAATGTGATTAAATAAAGAGATCCAAAAGGTACGTTTTAACAATTTGATTGGGAATTCTTATCAGTTGGAAAACATTATCAAATATTAGGGATATGAAAAAGTTGAGTGACTATTGGATGTGAGGGGTATATAGTTTCAATTTATGAAGGGTAGTAAAATGCCTCGTGCTCACATTTGGTCTTGTATTTCTCTGGAAGGGACTATATACAGCCCCAGCCCATGCCCACGCCTACCCTTTAGCACAAGTCTCTAAGGCAATCCTTTTTGCCAGTTGGTGTCTCCTCATTCTTAGAATGTAGAGACCTATTAAATACTTGCCCTAAAAAACATTTGGATAGGTCAAACTAAACACATATAATGTATGTGATATTGTCCTATTAGTAATACTTCTGCAGGTCAGCTGTTCAATTTCATTTCAGATCTGTTAAGTTTTATACAACTGGCTTGTAACTTTTTTTGAGGCTATCTTTTAAAAAATTCAATAATTATGTCTCAGGAACTTTTGCTTGATTAAATAAATTAGCTGAGTGATCAAACCCCTACCTCGTGTTAAGACTCATATTGCTGTCAATTATTCCCCTTAGAAAGAAAACTTTATTTATCAATGTCTGCTTGTTACACTGTTCAGATGAATCTCTTTCTAAGTGACGTTTCTGACTTGCAGCCCGTGACTATTGGAAAAACATGACCATTCAATCCAATCTGAGATTTACACCTCAGCTCAAATCGCATCCAAGTGGGTGATATAGCCTCTAGCCTTCTCTGACAATGCACTGATCTATGATTTGACATTAAACTCAATTATTGGAAAGGGAAAAAAATCTCTCTTCAGATCCATTAGCAAAATTGGCATTATATTTTATCTTCTTTACATCAAAGAGACTTTGGGGTTGTTTTTCTCAGTTTTATTGTTAAAACATTTTAATTAAAAAAAGTATTCAATTTATTTTCTGGATCATTGATGGGAACCAGGCACAAGCTCTGATTTGCATATGAAAGCAGCATTCTATGATATGTAGCTGTCAGCAATATTTTTCTAAAGGATGTAAACCTGCCAAAGGTTCTTTAATGTTGCAGCGTATTCTAGGGTCTTACTTCAGATTAAATTTAAAAAAAAAAAAAAAAGAGCTCAGTTTGTCCCAGTTGCCTTCCAAGAACATAATATAAACATATTTATTTCATCTCTTATGAAAATTAATTAACTGTGGCAATTTATTATTACTCTTTAATTTCCCGAACACAGTAATATAAACAAAGCTAGTCTCTGTATATATTTGGAAGCTTTCTGTTTTCACCGCACACTGAAAAACAGTTAACTATACCAAATTAAATTCTCATGTGTGTAAGTATATTGGTAGACATTCATACAAAATCACAAAGTCATGATAGGTAAATATGTTTAATTAAATGTAAATGTAAATTCAGTTATTTATGCCCAGTCCTCACTTGTGTAAAGCAGCATACCTCTATTAGCTCTATGGGAAATATACCAGATAATGATATCACCCACCATCCATCCATCTGTGACCCTGCCAGCCTAGGGTAGCCATCTGAAAATGCCAAGATCAGGGCAGGCTGCAAAATGAGAGGAAATTCTCTCAGTACTGGTGGGTGACCTGAAGACAGACTTCCCCAATCAGCCACAAACAATGCTTCTGATCCCTCACACTAGTTATCAAGAAGCTAAAACAAAATATACTCAGCCCCATTTACTTTGTTTCAGTCTCTGGCCCCCAAATAGCCACTGGGTCTAGTAAAGAGATAAGCTACTTAATGCACTTTATCAAAAGGGTTCTTCTGATCGAAAAGGATCAGCACGTTACTAGATCAATATAAGTTTGGATCTTATGCAAAATACCATGTTACCAGCCAATCCTTTAGTAACTAAAACTAAAGGTTCATTATAAAAAGGAAGAAGCACACTATGATAGAACTGTTAAAAGAATTAAAGCAAATCACATACATACAATGATTTAAAAGTCCATATACATCAAGTCCTTGGCAGAATTTGGAGTTTGCAGGCTTGTATAATTCCTCTGGGATACATCCAGTACCTGGATGGGTCTCAGTCCTTTGTTTCACAACTTCAGTTGTAGATGAATAGATCCCGAGGTAATAGGTGAAGACTGTAGACTGAACTGAAGACAAAATGGAAGTGGTACAGCTGCCTCCAATGTACCTTGTCCTTTTCCATGTTATGTGTGGAAATTTACAGCAATAAGATGGAGTCCAGAGTCACATGAGCAGATTCTGATGACACACCAGCTCTTTCCCTGGGCCCATTGTACCTGAGAGTTTTCTTACTGGGCCATTAAGCTGGTTATGGCTGCAACCATTCACTCTGGGTTGTGGCCTGGAAACACAGTACAAGTTAAAATATGGATATATCAAACATAACTTCTAATACAAATATGGCACATGCACATAACATCATCATACTTAGCAAATTATAACCTTTCTAGCAGTACCTGACATGGCCTATCTCACATGAATTATTGTAATTTTGAAATATTGATGGTAAATAATATCATAAATGGTCCCACTAATCCAGCCAGCATAACACCATCTATTATGTAAATTTACAAGGATGATTAGTTTTTAATTCCTAAATGTCTTTCCCAGTGAATGATTTTCCACAACTCTTTAAAACAAAAGTTTGTGGCTAAATGCTGTTTACCATATTCACACAGGTAGTCCCATTGAAACTAATAGGACTTTATGCTTTGTTAAGGTGAGCATATTTATTTGAACACTAGCAATATAAAATATTTGGCATACACTGAATGAATTTGGTCTTAAACTTTTGTTCTGAGAGACAGAAGTTTCTAATGCACTATCCTTTCCTAGTGCCAACAAATACAAATTGGGTATCGGAGGGACCATTTCTGTACTCCTAATATAACTGAAAACCACATAGCAATTTTCAGAGTGATTTTAGGGGGAGAAAGAAATGTAGATACAGTGCATAATCTTTCTGCAGAACTTTCATTCTTAATTTGGTGAGTCATCCATGTACGCTTATTCTTAAATATTTCTCTATGGGGGTTGAGAAAGATGTGGCAAATTCTACTGTTAGTCCTTTCACATTCCTACTCCAACAGTTTATATATAATGAATCTGATCTTATCAAGGATGGTGGCTGAATAGATGTACAGAAAAGGGCCCTCGTGTGCTCTTTTTCTTTTCTTTTTCTATCTCCTCCCAATTCCCTCGGGCAATTAATTTGTTGGATGTTGCATACCACAAAACTACTCCCACTGCATGTGGTAGCTGAGTGTGAACCTTGAGGGACTGAGACATGCATCTTTCTTTTTCTCCTGCCCACAATGAGAATGTCAGTAGCAGTATTAAGTGGATGTCTCATTCCTACTGAAAATAAAAAGCATGTAGCTGAGAACGTGAAAAAAGAATGAATTCAACTGTTAAGCTTTATCTGTTTTGATTGCCTTTAAAAGTACCTAGTTGTAGCTGTGACAGTCTCTCTCATCAAATGAAGTTGGTCCAGTAAAAGATATTATCTCATGCACTTTGTTTCTTTAGAGTATATCATCTCTCCAATAAATTTTACCCATTTTTTTTTTAATCTAAGAAACAAAGGCTTTGGGTTAGCCTAAAAACCAGCACTGCTGATAAATCAATATCAATGTGATTATTTTCAGTGAAATGCTTGCACTTACCTTTACACTTTTTTCCTCCTTTCTTGGACTTTTTTGGAGGTTGACTATATTAAGACACACAGTAATGGAAGCATCTCAATTCACTTCCCCGCCTAAAACCTGCAAACTCAAAACTGCTTTAACACTTCTAAATATAATACCCCTTTTATAGCTCCTAATTAGCTGGGTCTCACAACAGGGTGGTTTTTTTCATTAATTCTTTGCCTCTAGCCATTCTTCAACTATAATTCTGTTTTACTTAGCAATGTTTAAAAGAGTCCCTTCAGCATTGGCATAAACTACAAAATAAGTCTCAGCTATTTCAAATGTAACTTTCCCCTTAATGTTGATTTTTTTTTTTCCTCCTTGGCAATTTTTTATCTAGAAATTTGTCTAAATCAAATCCTCATCCCGTTCAGCTGTAATTGTGGTGAATTCACTTTGATAAGTAAGTTTACATCAGAATTATTTCTCAGTAGAGAAAAAAGATTTAACAAGAAAATGGAGTACATTAATTGTAAAAAGGAAAAGTGTAGAGTAACGAATTGCACCTGGTCCCAATTAACTTGGGGAAAGAATATGTAGAAATATTAATAGCACACTTGCTGCAGGCCCTAGTAGCAGAAACTCCGTAGCGTATTTTTCAAGTCTTCTACATTGCTGTGCCTTATTGAGCAATAGACTTTGAAGAAGATTAGTTTACAGATTTTGGCTTGTGACACGGTCATAGCAAAGATAATGTGCTTGATCAACTTACTCTGGTAGTCAATAGAGAAACTTTTATTGACTTCCGTTGGAGTTGGGGCAGAATCAGTGACAGGAAATATAAATCACTTCAAACAAACAAAAGACAATAATGCACCATGAGTCACCATCTTGTGCTGGACATCACTTTCACTCTGGAAACAGTAAAGGGCTTTCCCAAGTTTCATGACCCTGGATACCTTTCTACTGAGTTATACCTGAGTATGAGGATCTTCTTCCTCAACCTATTTCTATCGACACACCTGAAACATGTCCTCTGCAACATCCCAAACACATTCAATTAAAGTTCGTGTTTCAGTGTGTTTTCTTTGTAGTTCCCCTATCTGAGTGTAGTGAAACAAAAAGGAGGTTCATGAATCAGCTGAATCAGTTGCCAATTAACAATTATCCCTTGTGAATAAAGAGTGGTTAATGTTCAGACTCGTATAGACAAATCACACTCCATTATTTATATCAATTTGCATATCTCTTACCTATATTATAAATCAACCAAAACTTCTCGATTGTTTCTTGATTATTTGTCTGTATATTTACCTCAATAAATGTCACAATAACACTTCAAATATTTTGCATCATAAACTTATATATGAGAAACAGCTAGGTTTTTAGTTTGTTTCTCTTATAGGCTGCTGCATATGCTTTCTCTTATATTACCCTCTTCTACATAGTGCAGATGGTAAAAAACCATAGCAAACTGAGCCTCAAACCAGAAGAGATGAAGTAAAGCAGTTCTTCTGTATTCTTGCTCCTGCAATAATATTAACAGAAATATAAGGTTGCTCCCATCCTAAAGGACACATTACAGGTGACAGAAGAAGTGACCAACATTTTTTCTTTAGACTTCAGTGAGATCACAGTGACCCCTGTAAAGTGTCAGGCAACCCGGCTGCATCCGACGAAGTGTGTTGCAGTCCCCAAAGCTTATGCCCAAAGAAATTTGTTAGTCTTTAAGGTGTCACAGGACTCTCATTGTTTCAACCCGATTTTGTAGACTGTCACAACGATCCTATAGCCTGGTGAGAGGAGGACCCTTTAATTAAAGTTAGCCACTCTCTGTGCATTATAAATCCTATTTGTTTATAGCATGTAGATTCTGACTTGCTCGAACATACATGTTGCAGTTACTTTTATATTAATGAAATAAAATTATCTCCAGTGTTGTATGTGCAAGTATGCTTTTATGCTTTTAAATATAAATACAAGAATCACCTTAATCTAACAAGCATTAAAACCCTCCTAACCTATGGGAATTAAAGCTGTTTCCGCCATCCCAGCTGTTCAGAAAGAGATGGGGAAAACACATTGTCTTTGCAACATGCCCCACATAGCAACATATTATGGCTCTATTATGTCCAGAGGCAAGTGAGTTAGATAGATGTGTTCCTTTCATTATCACTAGTATCCTTCCATGAAAATAAAGGGTGGTGGATGGGGTCTGTTACATGGTTCTTTCCAAGTAAGTTTATTTACTGTCTGGTCAAGAGAATCTAAAGATTTCATATAGCACAATGTAACTTTGTAATGCAGTAAGGCCAAAACACTGTAATCATTTGCTATGCCAAATGAAGTGGAATAAATGTTGTTGTATCTGTGTCTGCAAGGTATCAATCTAGAGAGCCTATTCCAGTAGCATATGCTAGAGGCTGAATTTCCAGGACACATCTCCAAATTTTAAACCACATGACCCTGCTACTAAAAGCCAGAGAAAAATTACTTTTTCTTCCTCATTCATAGACATCAAAACATACATACTGTGTATATAAAGTGACTTAATGTGAAATACGTAAAACAATAAGAAAGAACAAAAGTAAAATCTATGTGAGGTTCTGCTCCAGAAAGTCTTCTGTTCACTTAAATGGGAACTGGATGGGACTCTAAGTGAGCACAGGTGCTGTCTCTCTTCTGTAATAAACTCTTCATTCCTAGAATTTAAACATATTATGATAGAATGCACCCCTGTAGTTACACTTCCCAAGGTTTTGTAATCATCTTTTTACAGGGAAACTTATTTCTTGCTGATCAATAGTATCACAGTAAAATGCATGTAGCAACAGTATGTGTAAGGTTTTGAATATAAGCTGAAATCATGACTAAAGTATGTTTCCCAGATAAGTCTAGGGAGTTGTTAAATCAGGCCATGTACACACTACAGACTTGTCCCGCAATAAAAGTTATTGCGGGACAAGGAAAGCGCTATAAATATAGCACTTTCTCGTGTACACACTGCTGTTTGTTTCGCAAATGAGCATTCACTGTGTGAATGCTCCTTTGCGAAAGAAGAGCAGTGCATGGTGGGCACCTGTCCCACCATGCACTGCCCACAGCCAGCCCCCTAGCCCAGCTTTAGGGCTTCTGGTGGCAGGGGGGGCTGCGTTGCCAGCCCCCGCTGTCATCCGAACCCCTGGACTGTGCTGGGGGGCCGGCTCCAATTCGAGCCGGCCCCCC
>ML685841.1:2283392-2293560 GCA_007922175.1 Pelusios castaneus | reverse complement strand
GATCCCCAATGTCAATTTCACTGCTCAGCTAGAGCAGTGAAATTGACATATTTGACAGCTCCAATGTCCCAGAGTGGCTCAGTTTGGCACTCTGGGACATTTCCGGAGGCTGTCTATTGCGAAAAAAGTGTCCACACAGGCTGTACCACGGAACAACTGTTCCATGGTAAGCCTTACCACCCTCGTTTAGGTGGTTTACATGTTGCGCGGCAGGAGGGCTGTTGCCGCGCAACAAGAAGCTTTGGTGTGTGGACACTTTCATTGTTATCGCGCGGTAAGGAGCCTTACCGCACAATAACTTTGTAGTGTGTACAAGGCCTCAGTTTCTCAAAGACAAACGGCAGGCTGATGCCCCAGCCAGCTGTAAACAAAATCGATGGGCCATCATCTTTCAAGTGGCTATTCTTTCACAAGAAAGAGGGGGCAGGGACAAAGAGACATGCATCTTAAGAAGGAAACAGCATAAAGTTTCCTTCCTCCACCAGACACAGCTGGGGAGGTCAAGGTTGGATATTAGGAAAAGCTTTCTCACTAGGAGAGTGGTGAAGCTTTGGAATGGGCTACCTAGGGAGGTGGTAGAATCTCCATCTTTGGAGATTTTTAAGGCCTGGTTAGACAAAACCCTGGCTGGGGTGATTTAGTGGGCGTGGTCCTGCTTTTTAGCAGGGGGTTGGACTAAATGACCTCGTGAGGTCCCTTCCATCCCTATTATTCTATGATTCTATGAAAGGGAGAGCAGGGACAAAGAGACATGCATCTTAGGAAGGAAACAGCATGAGGTTTCCTTCCTCCACTAGAAACTGCCCCCCACCCCACCCCGGCTCTTGGTTCTCATCTGGAACTGCTTTTCAAAGAGGCACTGAAACTATAAAAAGAGGGGCAAAGATTCCAAGATACCTCTCCTCTATCTGCCTGTCTATCTCACTTTTGGCACATGAAAAAACAAAAGAAGCAGCTGTTGGATGCTGCTGAATGAGGTCTTGACCTGAGAAGTTTAATGCTGGTGAAAGTAAGTGGTGAAAAATTATACTTGAATGTAATACAGTGTTAGTTTATCAATAGAAAGTGTTTTATCTTTATTTTTCTTTTAACCATTTCTCCTGTGTTGCCTATGCTTATTCTCACTTAATTTTTTTTTCTCTTTGTAGTTAATAAACTTGTTCAATTGTTTTATCTATTCCATTATGTTTAAGTTAAAGTGTCTGGGTAACTTCTTGTACCATGCTAAGTTGGTGTATATTGTTCCCCAAGGCAATAACAAACTTAATATTTCTGGGCTGCCTGGTAAAAGTGGGACGTACATTTCTGGGGGAAAGTCTGGGACTGGGAATGTGTTGGTGTCACCCTGGATTCATAAACAAGGTTAGTGAGAGTCAAGGGCTGACAGGCTGCAATGCACACAATCATCTGGGTGTGACTGGCATTCTGGTTGCTGTTTGAGAGCAGTCTAGTTGGAGGTTCCAGCAGCAAAGCATTACAAAGGCACCCCAAGTTACAGGCCAGGAATGACACAGGTGATCACCAGTATAGATTGTACCCCTGTATGTCGCAGATATTTGACATGGGAAAAGGAGTATCAGGAGTCAAATAAGGCTATTGGCTCACCAGTAAATTAGGGACCTCAAGCAAGATAAGTAAGGAAAGAAAAGATGTTTGAAACAGAGCGCTATTAATCTGAACACCACCTAGAAAAGACAACAGTTCTTTAAGTTTAGGTTTACAAGGCTCAGGACTATGTTCCGTTAAGCACAGAAGGAAACAGATGTACAAAACTCAGTATTGCAGAACACTATTTTACAGGGGAGAAATTACAAAATGTTGTCCTCCAGACAAATCTGAGAAAAAATTGCCAAATAAAATTAGGGAATTTTCAGTTCCTGTGATAAGTACAATACATGAAAGACAACTTTGTCTGAACTAAGTAAATCTTCTCTCTTTAAGTTCTACCTTCTTTGCTATGACATGACAACAGACAGAATTCCTGCTGATTGTTTGGTCATTTTCAATCGTGTTTTCATGCTGTGTTTATCAGATGTCACAGGAGTAATTCACAAGCAGTGAATAGCCTGTATAAAATCACCTTGTGCTTCATTGTCAACATAAAGCAGTTAAGGGAAGAAAATTAGTTGAATGGCAGGCTGGGAAGCAGGGGTAGGGGATATTAGATGGATGACTCATGGCATGACCAAGTAAACAGACTGCGTGACCATGTTGTGTAAGCATGAAAGGCCTGCAATATATTTGATAAATGGTATTGTATATATTATAGCAATGCCCACAACCTATTTATTGTTTGCAACACAGTGCACCTTAGTACATCCATTTTCCTGTTTTCAGGGGATATGTAATTTGATCATTAAAATTCTCTCTGGGCTAGATATGGGTAATATATTGTAGAAGCTGTGAAGACAAAGTTTAGGTTGAGAAAATAAAATATGTTTCTCATAGAAATCATAGAGGTTAGTGATAAACCTATTAGTCTAGCCTGCTGTCAGCGCAGGATTCTTCCCTACACTATATTTGCCAGTGCTTTGTCTCATCTAATTGTAAATGTCCCAAGAGATGATGCGTCCTTCCACCACTTCCCTTGGGAGGCTATTTCACAACCGAATAGAGCTCACTGTCAAGATGCTTTTTAAAAAAAATGTCAAAATGCATATGTGCACATCTTTATTTATTTGTTCAGCAGACCATAACTCCAATATGCTTCCAATACACATTTTTATTTTTGACTTTTATCTTAACACTAAAAAAAATAGATACAAGAAACCTCACACATTTATTTTGTAAAGTTAAAAAAGGTGTGTGAAATATTTGACTTATACCACAAAAGTATAGTCATTCAACTTTTGTTTAAGTTCCAATTGTATTCCAGAACAAACAGCAGTTCCTTACAACTTGTTCTAACCCCATGTAGGCAATGGGAACCTAGACCATATAACACCCAGAATCTAGAAATATTTACACACATGTAAGTTTTGACAGAACCAGGTCCTATTTTTGTGAAAAAGTCCCTTGATTTCCATGGCACAGTGGTGGTGAGGCATTGGACAGCATCTTTATGTGAATTCAAAATGAAGGGTCTTATTGAAAAAAAATATAGAATTATAGAAATACTGGAAGGGACCTCAAGAAGTTATCTAGTACAGACCCCTGTGCTGAGGCAGGACCAACATGCAGCCTGACCTACAGCATGCTTGACCTGTGTTTGTCTACTCTCTTCTTAATTGTGGGTGGAAAGTTAATATATTGTTAGCCCCCTGTGAAAAAGTAAGAGATCAGGAAACATACAAGTTAACTTTGCATTGGAGGAGAAATTAGTGATGTGGTATGTGGATATATTTTTATCACAACTTTTTATTTATACCAGTCCTGAAACACACGTGATCAGAGACAGCACACAGGCCATTCTCTCTTCCAGAAATCACACCCCAAACACCAGTTCCTCGTTCCCAGGTGTTACAAGAAGGTTACAGGACCCTGGCTACAACCTATAGCTCAGATCCTAAGTTTTGTTTGGTTTAGCAGGCACAAAACCGGGAGGCCATGTAAAGGATGAAAACAAAACAGTTTTATTAAGAGCACAGACAGAAAGAGAATAAAAAGGAATAGAAATAGGAAAGCACTGATGCTTACGTCCCTCTGGCAGATGGGAGCCCCAGTTAAACGACTGTGGATGCTGAGCGGTGGGGAGCGATGACATGTGGCAGCAAACATTCTAGTTGCCCTGATGACAAGGTTTGAACTGGGGGGAAAGGATACCCAAATTTTATAACTTCTAAACTTAAGTGGGTAAAATGCATGGTGTTTTCCACACTTATTTACAACATTCCTTTTCCTTGGCCTTATCTTATTATTTTATAGAGTCTGCAAGTTGTGTCTGCTACTCTGCAAGAGCACAGTAGGACCTTGATTAAGATTGATTGTGCTAGCTTGGCTCAGGGTTAACCTTTAGTCAGGGTGAGAGTACAGCTTCACCACCTACTGCATTTTTTTTCCTCTCGCATAACAAACACTTCCGTTGGGCCCTACACCAGGAGCAATTCGAACTTAAGAATTGACCCTAGCTAGAGAGATTCAGGCACAGATCAAACTTTCTTGTTGCTTGCCACAGCTTCCCCAAAGAACTGCATCAGAAGCCAATGACACCGTAGCATGTCTTCCTCAACTAAAAATTTGCTTGCACACTAAGAAAAAGTATTTGTAAAACTAGGATGTTTAGTGGCCTCTGCCATACTCAGAATCATAGAAATGTAGGATTAGAATGGACCTTGACAGATTATCTAGTCCAGTCCCCTGCCCTGGGACAGGACTATATATTATAGAATGTGCCTGATAAGTGTTTATCTAACCTGTTCTTAAAAATCACCAGAGGGAGATACCACAACTTCCCTAGGTAATTTGTTCCGGTGCTTAACTGCCCTTACAGTTAGGAAGTTATTCCTAATGTCTAACCAAAATTTCCCTTGCTGCAATTTAAGCCCATTACTTTTTGTTCTCTACTTAGTGGCTAAAGAGAATGATTTATCACTCTCTTCTTTGTAACAGTCTTTTATGTACTTGAAGACTATTATCATATTCACTTTCAGTCTTTTCTTCTCCAGATTAAACCCAGTTTTTTCAATCTTTGCTCACGGGTCATGTTTGCTAGACCCTTAATCAATTTTGCTGCTCTCCTTTGGACTTTCTCCAATGTGTCCACACCTTTCCTGCAGTATGGGTCCTAGAACTGGACAAATACTCCATCTAAGGCCTTATCAGTACTACATAGTGTGGAAGGATTACTTCTTGCATCTTGCTTGCCAGTGGTGTTGTTGGCATTGGGCACGCGAGGCACGTGCCCCCAGTCCCAGCACCAGTGCCCCAGGTCTGGCAGGGACCCGGGACCCAGCTGCCACCAGCAGCCCAGCTCACTCCAGGGCCAGGGATCCCACTGCGCTGCCGCCAGCCAGATCCGGCTCACCGTCATGGCCGGGGATCTGGGGCCCGATGCTGAGTCACTGGCAAGATCTACCCCCCCCCCAGGATCTGGGGCACGCTGCCAGCCCGATCTGGTCCCCCGGCAGGGTTGGGGTTCCAGGGCCTGCCACGTGGCCACAGGCAGGGCTGGGGATCCGGAGCCCAGTGTCCCCTGCTGGCGGCCGCCACCATCAGTGCCGGGGCCGGGTATCCGGGGCCCAGTGGCCTCTGCTGGTGGCCCGCTGCAACCTCCGCTGGCGCTGGTGATCTGGGGTCCTGCCATCCAGGGCATGGCAGAGGCAGTGGCTTGCTGCGGCCCCCACCGGAGCCAGGCCGCAGGCCGGCAGTGCTAGAGTCCTGATTCTGCTACTGCCAGATTAGACCCCCCCCCCCTCAGTGGTCGGATCGGGCCCAGGGTTCGGGTCTGGGCCCCGAGTCTCTTTTTGGGGCAGCAATGCCCCTGACTCTTTAATCCAAACCAGAATGATGTTTGCTTTTTTTGCAGTAGTATTAGTGTTGACCCATATTTCATTTGTGATCCTTCTTTTCTTTTCCCTAGGGAGTCATTTCCCATTTTGTTTATGTGCAATTGATTATTCCTTCCTAAGTGTAGTACTTTGCATTGTCCTTATTGAATTTCATCCTATTTAATTCAGAACAATTAGTCAACCCCTCCAAGCTTGGTGTCAGCCACAAATTTTATAAGTGTGCTCTCTATGCCTTTACCCAAGCCATTTATGAAGATATTGAATGGAACCAAACTAGGACAGATCCTTGTGGGACTCCACTTCTTAATATGACCTACCAGTTAGATTTTAAGCCATTAATAGCTACTCTCTGAATATGGTTTTCCAAGCAGTTTTACACCCACCTTATAGCAGGGGTCTCTAGGTTATATTTCTCTGGTTTGCAAAGGAAACCTATATCAATAAATATCCTCTGTTGTTTGTTGAATATTAATTATTATGATTGTTAGCTTTAAATTTTCAATGTGTTGCTGAGTTTTGTATTAAGATACATAATCGTAGTATGGAAGATAGGAGTGGTGTACTGCAGTCATTTTTTTCACCATTAAGAAAGGATGCTTAGAGTTTTGGCACTTGGAAAATGGTTGTAGTATCTAACAATCATGGATATATACATTACTACTGCCTTTTTCTAGTAAAATAGTCATCAGCAGTGAAATAGTTGAGATTTAAGTTGGCATCGCTGGATAAAAATCAAAAGATCCCTGAGATGAAGGGGCTATTCATACTTTTTATGCATTTGGAGATTCTGTCATATAGCATCATGTTAGTTTTCATTTAGTTCTCTTTTGGAAAGGCTTTCTTTGCATCTATAAGGGCTAGAAATTTAGACTGTAATTTCAAATTTGTGTGCTTAAAATTATACAGCCGAATCTATTTATATTACTAAAAAGCAAAAAGGGGTCTGGATTTAGAAATGCTGGTGGTGCTCACTGAATTAGTCATAGTTGTGGATAGTCAGCTCCTTTGAAAAATCTGACTACTGTTCCTGTAAGTGCCTATGTATTAAGTCTCCATGCCACTGGGCTTCAATCTGGTCTCAAGGAGCTACTTAGTAGGTGGATTCTGTCAAATTCCATTGTCCTAGAATCTTGGACACATGGAGTTCTACTATACTGTCCCATAGAATTGCAGTACTAGCCCCTGGAATTTCCTCAGTGTTGTTGGGTAATAGTTTTATTATTTTTTGTTATTAGGCCCATCTCATGGTACTACAGTCATCCTCCGGACTTTTGAAATATTTAGGGTGTTATTGTGCATATCACTCACATCTGGTGAACGGAGCTGTGTGAAACCCAGTAGTTTTGTTTTTTCAAAAGATTCGTGCTAATTTGGTTTGGTTTGGTTTGTTTGTTTTATTCTGCAGAGTTTTGCTCCCCTATAGTTTCGTTTTGAACCTCAGCTTTGAATAAAGCCAAAAACTGGGGAGCGGAGAAGAAACAGCCAAGATTTGCTTTAGTCAACCAGATGAACTTTTTTTGCTTTTGGATTTTCTAATGAAATTTTTCTTCTGCTCCATCTAGCTGCCTGTTTATATATGTATTCCTTCAATGTCATGGTCGCTAAATATCACAGTGCACAAGTCCAAGGTTTGCCACTTAGAGTACACTTCTGTCTCTGATATGGGAAGTGGGGGACACCTATGCTATTTCTGTCCGTCAGAATGATCTTTTGTGATGTTCAAAAGAATGAATTACAACATCTTCAGTGCATCACCTCCAACACTTCTCTGAAAGTGAGGAGTCCTGGTAAGATCTGGTTTTTCAGAGAAACCAAGGGCAACAAAGATGAAACTCAGAACTGATGTAGTGTCCCCATGATTCAGGAAAATGCATATAAATAACCAAATGCCTGTGGATTTCTAACACATGTAACAAAAAATTATCATTCTCTAACCAATTGCAGTAAATTTGATTTAGCAGAGAAATAAATGTTCAAATGTCAGGTGTTTCTGCAATTAGAGATATTGGCCAAGAAGAACATTTTCAGGAAGTTTTCCAATCTGTTAGTTTTAAGATAAAAATTTCTTCAGAGCAACTTCCATCTGTGGAGTGGGAGACTGATACATCTTTCCTGACTGAGGTGGTGCACTCAGCATTGCCAGAAGAACTGCTGTATTGTCTTTCAGAGACGAAACCCAGGTGAAATAAAATAAAACAATTTATTAAAGCAATCCATCATTAAGGGAGGCTTACGGTCACTGTGCATTGGCTTATCTTTGACAAGCAAAGTAGTAGACCTTGCTTCCAGCTTCAAAATATGTCTGTTACAATTGCATATTATAAAATCTGAATTTGCTCATTAAAGTAAACACAGAAGATACTTAGTCATCAAGAATAGTCTCATGAAACAGATAAAACTTCCATTAAAGTTTCACTTTCATTTTCTTTTTTTAAACAACATTTTTAGCAACACAAAGATTTGTGCATGTATTTTTTCCACTTCCAAATGGTGATTTTTATCGTTTTCAGAAAACAAGATTCTGCAGTTAGATGGCTTGTGGTTGAGTTATCTTCAGAAACGATGTGATTTATAATGCTGATTGTCAGATTCTGATGGCAGAATGCACCTGTGTACCTATAATCTATGAAATAACAGAGTACTGAATCAGATATGTAGACAGATAACTCTCTTCTGTATCTGTCTTGCGTTATGCATCCTTCTGAGTAGCATCTCATGCTGAAGCTGGAGTTTTGTGAAGTATTGAAAGTACTCAAATCTGAAGGAGAAATGCAGGGAAAAACAGTGAAATATTTAGGGTTGAATAGTGTCAGCGGGACACAGCCCCACATAATTGGTAGTGCAGGGCCAAATTACCCCAGGTGAGCTCCAGGGAATGCAGGGGGACACACTCTGTGCCATCCTTTCGGGAGTTGCAATATGTCCCATCTCTATCTGTGGCTAGTGAAAGGAGTACCAGGCCACTTTCTTGCCCCATCTCCTTTTGGGGTGATCTGCACAACCAGGCACAGTAGGAAGGAGCCAGTGCCTTTGTTCCTGTGCTCTCTACAATTGTGCCAGGACCTCAGTTGGTACTAGACACCTTGCATTCTTCTTTCCTCCCAAGTATATTTGTTTCAGGCCCTAGCATAATGTGGTCCTTCATTGTTCCTCCTCCAAATGAGTAAAAGTTAAAGAATCATTGTTCCACATATTTTGCCAAATTTTAAGATCTTGCTTCTACTTCCACTGGAGTCAATAGAAGTAGGCCATTAACCTGTCTATTAAATATTTTCATTCTAAGTAGAAAGAGGTTTCGGTGAACAAGTGCTTGCCACTGAGTCTCAGACACAAACATTGCACTCATTCTATTCAACTAGGGAGGGCAGATTTATGTATCTCCAGCATTAAAGAGCCTCCTCCAACTTGTCAACATGCATTCTTACAAATGAAAAAAGATAGGCATTTGAGGAGCAAATGTGATGAATTTCCCATTCATCTGAATGTTAACAACCACAATAGTTTATGCTGCTACTTTGTAACTTGGTTCTCAGGTCAGCTGACACAGGATTTCAGACGCAATTACAGTAAATCAAACTGTAGAATATCCCCATGGGATAGTTTGAAGATACCTTCAAAAATGTTTTTTTATTATTTTTATTTTTTTTATCCCTAATGCTAGAGCTGCTGCATCTAGCAGCTGCTTTCTTTTTGACAATTCGTCACTCCTGAAAAATGTTTGCAAGCACTTTGGATAATTTCCAATTCATTCTTGCAGGAAATGAGGATTTGCTTCCTCACTTGGGATACCTGCTGCTAGGTTTATTCACTAATAAGCATGATAAATGTTTTAGCCTTTGATCAGTGCTAATTTAACAAGTAAGCGCCACAGAAAAAAAAGTCTTTGAGGCTCAGGGGCTCAAGATGGTGCATGAGTTGGAAATATGATTGATTGTGTTGCTGTGAGAAATTTCCATAAAAAAACTTTTATCATGCTGCTGTGTTCTGAACAATTAAATCAAAAGTGAAAGATATCCAGTCTCGACAAAGAAGGCAGGAAGCATGCCAAACTTCATAAGACTTTGTTTCAAGCTATATAGGTTGATTTTTTTTCTAGGAGCATTTTCAGTCTTCTCTTTAATTAATTGGTGGCTTTTCCCCCCCAGTGGACATTTTTGTGGGATCCCTAAATAACTTTGAGCTCTTTCCATGAAGGATACCATGATTTTTTTAAAATTCTTTTTCAGATCTGGGGGGGGGGGGGGGGGGGTGAGGAGAGAGAGAGAGAGAATTATTATTTCCTGGAAAACTGAGCTATTGCACAGAAAACTGTAAAGGTTCATACTAGGAGGCAAAGTGTCATAGTGGTTTACTGATGATTGTCATAAATGGTAATATATAAAGTGAAAATTGCTGTCATTAAAATATGATAATTATGCAGTAAAATACTCTATCTGACAAAGGCCCAGCAAAGTATTGAAGTCTCAGGAGAAATAAATTCCGATGTGAATGGAGTCACAACTCAGATAAAAGAGAGAAGGAAGAGAGATCAAATATCAATAACCTGTAAAGGGAAACAGGCCATTCTGTGTTTCTGTGCATCTCTTGGCTATGACCTTCCACCACAGATGACTCCTCCCCTCCACTGACACTTGGCTTGAGATGGCAACAAAGAGAAGACAAACTAAGTCATACAGTGAGACAACAGAGTCCTGTGGCACTTTTAAAGACTAACAGATTTA